>QYAH01000012.1:0-150152 GCA_003988945.1 Chaetoscypha palmicola | reverse complement strand
AGAGCAAAAAATGTGTATAGGGGTTAGAACATCTATTTTAGGTAGAGCACTACGCGAAATTACATGCCGTAGGTCCGAGACCGATTTCTTGGCGGACGCTGGTTTCTGTGCTTGTTGTATCTCTATCTGCATCCTCTCCTACTTTTCAGGCGACCCATTCATGATCTTGATTCTGTACTCTCTCTCTCTATCTCTCCGTACTGTCCTACCATCCACATCCAGCATTTACGGCCGTCTCCACGATTCTGCTACTCCGTACACCACAAGTCAGCTCTGTTTCTGSCAACACCAACCCAGCACCAAATCCTGACCATCGCCATCACGACCGCCCTAACTCGCAAGCTACTGTAGTCTCTTTCTCCGCATAACCGCGGGCAGCGTCACCACTCATCACCCATCAGCGCCCATCCATCCTGTTGCATCTTCACCTCACCTCACCTCACCTCACCTCACCACTCGCTCCACTTCCATCTCCATCTCCATCTCCATTCCATATCTGACCTCGAAAGCTCCGACCACCTTTAATCCTTCATCGACTGTCACGACTCACAACATCGCTATCATCGCCCGATATCCCCATACTGCAATTGCGTCCATTGCTCCATTACCCCGTTGCCATCACACTCGTACCTATCGCTACGGCTGTTGTACGCCCTGTCCTGTATTACCATCCCCATCGCGACCCCGACACCTCGGATTTTATCCCACCGCTCTCGACATCATATCGTTCGGTTGCTAGCAAAACCACTCCCCGCTGCGAGTATACGAGTCCATCATCCTATCGAAGGAACGTAGTCGAGCTTGCTGGCCGATGCGCGTCGGGCCCTTTGTTCCGTAAACAGGTCAGAGAACGACCTCTGGATTGTGCGAGTTGGACCTCGAATTTTTGCGACTGTGCATGGCCGCCTCAGCTACAACTATACGCAGCATTGAGGAGGACCACAACATTGAGGTGCCGCCCCGCTACAACACCATCGCCCACATCTGATATTTAGGTCGAGAGATCTCAATTACTTCGTGATAAGTCGCCCATAAGCCGCCCATCGATACCAACTATCCAAAGGCCGAGGCTGCGCTTGCAGTCAGGGTGCTAGCACAATGGGAGCCTGTGTCAGCTCCAATTCGGAGGACTCTGAGGGAAAGAAACGAAGCCAGATGATCGACAGAGGCCTCGAAGAGGACTCAAGGAAGCTCCGGCGAGAATGTAAAATCTTATTACTGGGTAGGTGGTCCAGGAGATTGGCACAATCGGTCGGTCACTAACATATTCAAGGTTCCGGAGAGAGTGGAAAATCGACCATTGTCAAGCAGATGAAGATTATACACCAAAGCGGATACACCCAAGAGGAATTATCAATGTATCGGATGACGATTTACAAGAATCTGGTCGATTGTGCAAAGGCTTTAATCGGTGCTATGCGGCAATTCGAAATCGAGCCGCAGATTCCCGCCAATCGCGAATACTGCGATTTCTTGGTCGAGTATCAGGTAGTTACGGAACCACCGACATTAAATCCAGAGGTCGGACAAGCGGTTCAGTCATTATGGAAAGACCCAAGTATGGCCAATCTTATGGAGAGGCAGAGCGAGTTCTATCTGATGGATTCTGCACCATAGTATGTGGTTTAACACAACTCCAGCAACCACAAGYTGACCAGTCATAGTTTTTTCGAAGAAGCGAACCGAATTGCATCCCCAGATTACATCCCAATCGAGGCAGACGTCCTGAGAGCACGAACCAAGACGACGGGAATATACGAGACGAGGTTCACAATGGGTTCATTGAGTATACAGTAAGGGAAACTGCACCGGGTACATACTTGAACGACGGACTAACGCACGCAATTAGTATGTTCGATGTGGGTGGCCAACGAAGTGAGAGAAAGAAGTGGATCCATTGCTTTGAAAATGTTACGTCCATCATTTTCTGTGTCGCGTTGAGCGAATACGATCAGGTACTTCTAGAAGAGAGCAACCAGGTATGTCCTTGCCACGGTTCTCGTATTATCGGCTAATGATCGCCAGAATCGGATGATGGAAAGTTTAGTGCTCTTCGATTCGGTTGTCAATTCACGATGGTTCATGCGCACAAGTATTATCCTTTTCTTAAACAAGGTTGATCTATTTCGACAAAAGCTGGGTCGATCACCCCTCAGCAATTACTTTCCGGATTACTCGGGCGGGAATGACATCAATCGAGCCTCGAAATATTTACTGTGGAGGTTCAACCAAGTGAATAGAGCACATCTCAATTTATACCCCCAGTATGTTGTCATTGTCCTCTGCCAGCGTCAACGAGCTAATCAATTCTCAGTCTCACACAAGCGACGGATACCTCCAACATTCGACTTGTCTTTGCGGCTGTAAAAGAGACGATACTACAAAACGCACTCAAGGATTCCGGAATCCTGTGAGCCTAATGCACCAATTACATAATTCACGATTTCTACTATTGGGGTATAGGCAGTATACAATGCGGCCTTCATTGGAGATTGGGCGTTACCTCTGGATACTGCACCGAAGAGCGGGCGTTTGGGAGTGGCCGTCATGCCATCACTGGGCGGCGGCAGGTTGACTACTTTGGTTTTACGCGGAATGATCTTTAGGGGTTCAGAAGGGAAAGGCCTTTCTGGTTCTACATTGTGACCCACTTGCCGGTACACCTGAGATGCTCAAGCTCTGGATATCTGGCGTGGAATTTCAATCATCGATTTTGAGACGATGGATTTCCTCGCGCGGCACCGCTTTACTTTTTGCCAGGTTCTCGTTCATACCGGCAGAGGTCTTGGACTTCGACTTTGATATAGGGAACGGGATAGGACGGATAGGAGATGGAAGAAAAGCAATGGGATGACCGAGCCGCGATGCTCTTGGTCCGAAACGAGTGASTCTGCCACAGGCTTCTCGAGGCATGTTCGATACCAGATATGTTGGGTAGAAGAGAAGGAGCGACCCGGAGATCTATCTGAGAACAGGGCCTGGTAGATGGGGATTGATTACCTCTATTCCATCATGGAAGACGCTCATATCAATTACCACCCCCTACCTCGTTTGTTTTGTAGAGGGGAGAGGGAAGACGAGACAGAGCCCACCGCCTACAATAGCGTAGCAAGCACGGATAATTAAGATGTCAAAAGAACTCAGAGCCTTGACTGCATGATTGATGTCACATCTTTATCTCCCGCCCACATGTGTAGGGCTGTTGTACAAGATAGATTATGTGTACATAATAAGCACAGCACAGTCACCCATTGTTCAGGTGGTCGGGTCGGTTATTGGAGGGGTGAGAGGCGCACGGGCTGTGGTTGACTATAATACTGTGGAACCTGGAACCCGAGCTCCATCGATACCGTAGATGGTGATACAGTACCTAGCGAGTAGATTGGGAATTTGTTAGGAAATGGCAGGCAAGTAAGTATGCAATAGGTATTTATCCCCGCGAATGGACGAGGTGTGTAGGATATGACGGGGATAATTACTCGATGAAAGGGAAGTAGGGTTCTGGGGATGCTGTGGTGGTTGGAAACAAGTATAACTAACGTCTGATTATAACGTGGTGGTGATGAATAAGCAGGCTATCTTGAACATCGATCAATCTATGCGTCGCCACTACCAGCTTTGCTACGTATCGGCGTTTATGTAGTTTGTTAGACATGGCATCGATGGCTTGATACTCCCTTCACGTGTTGTGTTATAAGCTCTTCTTGCTAGAGCGAACATTTCAACGGTCTAGATATCTCGATCCGGAGTTCTGTCATGCCAAGATACCGCGGACCGCTTGCTGCCCCCTGCTGAGTAAGGCGGCGCGGTGCGGGCGGCGATGGGACGTGCGGAGAGGGCTGCAGGGATGGGAATGGAGAGATGTGACATGGGGTGACCCYACTACGAGGCATACCTGGGAGGGAACTGGCTAGGTGAGAGCTGTGCTGAGCGTTCTAGGTTGCTTTGTTCTGGAGCTTCGGTGGATTTGTTACGTATGATTGAGCGTGAGTGTAACACGAGAAGTGTAGCTGATGAAGGATACTTAGATATAGATATTGATAAAATACGTGGAGAGGGTAGGCCAAGAGAAGCAGGATAAGCCAAGTACAGTACGCGGGCACTGTGAATGTGGATGTGGATGTGGATGTGAGGTGGGGGGGACATGATGGGATTGTCATACGAGTATCGTACTTTGAAGTATACTGTATATGTATATACGGAGTATATTAGCAAGTAATAAACGAGCAGGCGCGCGAAGAGGGGTGCCCAGGTGGAACATACGGCTGCCATTGGACCAGCGGGGTTATGTAGAGGTACAGTACGGTACATGTACAGTACAGCACGGATAGCAGGGAAAGAGCTACCTGTGAACATGTGAATGCAGAGCTCGAGCTTCGCTTCCAATCCAATTTGCTCTGCTTTGTGTGAATGGCGTGGGTCGATGACACCGATGACACCACCAGCAGGAGATAGACCTCTTGTTGCCGTTGTGTCGTCTTTCTCCCACCTGCTTCCTTTCTCTTTCCTACACACCCATCTTGACTCTCAARCTCCCTCCGCCATCATTTGGAAGTTTCTTCAATTGAGTTGARTCGTCGTCTCGAGTCTCTCCACACCATCAATCTCAATCAGCTGGTGGCCGGACAGAAATAATCGAGATCGAGATCGAGATCGAGCCACAATGTCCAACTCCGACGTCCCCAGAGAACGTCGTCCGTCGACCAGCGCTCCCATTTCGGATCTCCAAGGTCCAGTTGGTCCCGGGTTCTCCCGACCAAAGCACAAGCGTACCTTTACTGGGTTCGGAGCCGGAGAGATCAACAGCGTTGAGGGTACGATTTGATTTTCCCACTCCCTCCCTCAAAGCCTGACATCGCGGGGTCATGATGTTTCCACAGAGCTGTGGGCTCATGATCAGCTGCAATGCGGGGGTATCTATCCATATGCATGCTGATCATTTCCCATCCGAATAGCTTCCATCCCTGAACCACAACGCGAAGCATGGAAGAAATTCCAGGCAAAAGGGTTCACCGACAAAGATGAGTTTGAGAAAGAGGTCGTTCGTCATGTCGAGACCACACTCGCTCGTAGCATGTTCAATTGCGATGAGACGGCTGCTTATGCCGCGGCTAGTCTGGCCTTCAGAGATCGATTGATCACCCAGTGGAATCGGACACAGCAACGTCAGACTTTCTCGGATACGAAGCGGGTGTATTACTTGAGTTTGGAGTTTTTGATGGGGAGAGCCCTTGATAATGCCATGTTGAATGTTGGAGCTAAGACTATTGCAAAAGGTATGATGTTGGCGGGAATTGGTCGGATTTCCATTTCTAACTTTCCCTAGATGGTATGGAAGATCTTGGATTTCGCATTGAGGACATCATTGCACAGGAGCATGATGCGGCTCTTGGAAATGGTGGTCTCGGTCGTCTCGCTGCGTGTTTCTTGGACTCGATGGCTTCTCTAAACTTCCCGGCTTGGGGCTATGGACTGAGATATAGATATGGTATCTTCAAGCAGGAAATTGTTGATGGTTATCAGGTCGAGGTGCCCGATTACTGGCTTGACTTCAATCCCTGGGAGTTTCCAAGACATGATATTGTTGTTGACGTAAGTATCCTCCTTTTCAGCAGACGATAGCTCCCCTACTGACAATGGCTAGATCCAATTCTATGGCAACGTGCGAAAGTACCAAAACGACGAGGGTAAGAATGTCATCGTTTGGGAGGGCGGTGAGATTGTCAAGGCTGTTGCATATGATGTGCCAATTCCTGGATTCGATACTCCTGCGACCAATAATCTACGTCTGTGGTCTAGCAAAGCTGCAAGTGGCGAGTTCGATTTCCAAAAGTTCAACAGCGGCGACTACGAAAGCTCTGTCGCAGATCAACAACGTGCGGAAACCATCAGTGCGGTTCTATACCCCAATGACAATCTTGAGCGTGGCAAGGAGCTTCGATTGAAGCAACAATACTTCTGGGTAGCTGCCTCGCTGTACGATATTGTCCGTCGATTCAAGAAGTCCAAGCGCGCTTGGAGCGAGTTTCCTGAGCAGGTGGCTATTCAACTCAATGATACACATCCAACACTTGCTATTGTCGAGTTGCAGCGTATTCTGATTGATCAGGAGAACCTCGAGTGGGATGAGGCTTGGACGATCGTCTCAAACACCGTAAGTGCGCCCGACACAGCTCATGCAGATTCTGCTAACAAGTATGTTAGTTCGGCTACACCAATCACACAGTGCTACCAGAGGCTCTCGAAAAATGGTCCGTCCCGTTGATGCAAAACCTCCTTCCTCGACATCTCCAGATCATATATGAGATCAATTTGCAATTCTTGCAATTGGTTGAGCGAAAATTCCCTAAAGAGAGAGAATTACTCGGACATGTCTCAATCATCGAAGAGTCTCAGCCAAAGATGGTTCGCATGGCCTACCTCGCGATTATCGGTTCCCACAAGGTCAACGGTGTTGCTGAACTTCACTCTGATTTGATCAAGACTACGATTTTCAAGGATTTCGTGCGCATCTTTGGACCTGATAAGTTCACCAACGTTACGAATGGAATCACCCCAAGACGTTGGCTACACCAGGCAAATCCACGACTGTCCGAGTTGATTGCCTCAAGGCTCGGCGGCTTGGGATTCTTGAAAGACTTGACACTTCTTAATGAGCTTGAGAAGTTTGTTGACGATAAGGAGTTCAAGAAAGAATGGGCTGAGATCAAGTATGCCAACAAAGTCAGACTTGCAAAGCACATCAAGACGACCACCGGGGTCACCGTTAACCCAGCAGCACTYTTCGACATCCAAGTCAAGCGTATACACGAGTATAAGCGTCAACAGATGAACATTTTCGGTGTCATCCACAGATACTTGACAATCAAAGCCATGTCGCCAGAAGAACGCAAGAAGCTTGCACCGAGAGTCTCCATTTTTGGTGGAAAGGCTGCCCCTGGTTACTGGATGGCGAAGACCATCATTCATCTCGTGAACAGTGTCGGATCTGTTGTCAACAATGATAAAGATGTTGGCGATCTCTTGAAGGTCATCTTCTTGGAGGATTACAACGTTTCCAAAGCTGAGATGATCTGTCCAGCAAGCGACATTAGCGAGCATATCTCGACTGCTGGTACAGAGGCTAGTGGAACCTCAAACATGAAATTCGTGTTGAACGGGGGTCTGATCATTGGTACCTGCGATGGAGCGAATGTAAGCTGTCACTTCCACTTGTTGTTAACTCGCAGATTGCTAATCATTCAATAGATTGAAATCACACGCGAGATTGGCGAGAGCAACATTTTCCTCTTCGGGAACTTGGCAGAGGATGTTGAAGATCTCCGACATGCCCACAACTACGGTAATCACACGATGGACCCAGATCTCTCCAAGGTCTTCGAAGCGATCAAGAAGARCATGTTTGGCGACGCTGGTGCCTTTGGAGCTCTCGTCGGGGCCATCGAGGATCACGGAGATTATTATCTCGTGTCAGACGACTTCCACAGCTACGTCCAGACACAAGAGTTGGTCGACGAGGCATACAAGAACCAGGAAGAGTGGATCAGCAAGACCATTCAGAGTGTTGCCCGCATGGGTTTCTTCAGCAGTGATCGATGCATCAACGAGTACGCTGAGAGTATTTGGAACGTGGAGCCCTTGGCGCCAGAGAACAGCATTGGGATGAAGAAGGGAGAGTTGTGAGCGAAGATCGCGTGTGATGTGTAGATTGTTTGCGACGTATAGACCGTCTATTGATATCGTGGGTGGAAGAGTAGGCTGAGAATTGTTATGAGAGCTGTGAGCGACTGGAGGAGCGGGATGAATGACCTGAAAATCAAAACGGGTAATGAAGGGGAGGAGTATTCTTCATAATGATTCTTTAGCTTGATTGATGAGCACACGAGACTGTGAATACACAAGGTGTTCTTACCACTTCTAGGCTATTCGGTCGTGGAGATGTGCAAGGTAGATGCTCAGCGACATGTTTCATTAAACTTTTGAATTTCTTTTCTCCGTTCCTTGAGCACTACGCCATGCCATGTCATGCCACGCCTCCCAATCCTAACACGCCAGGTCACAAACATTTGCGAGCACTCACGCGCATTCGCCCGCCCATTTGCTCGCTCGCTCGCCCGCTCTCAACATTCAACAACCAAAAAGAATTATCTACCCCTGCCTGCCTGGCTCCTCCATAATCGCCGTCCTCAACATTCCTTTTTCCTGTATTTCATTTCATGGACTGAGTTTGTGAATGGCGGTGGTGGTGGTAGTGTAGTAGTGTTGTTATTAATCTGACATTATGTTTTGGTTGGTTTAACCAGGGTTGGTTTGCTGATTCGATTCCAAAAGAAAAGAGAAGAAAGGGAACAGAAAATATTCGATACGCAAGACGCCCGCCGCTCCTTTCCTATCCGATTTCGACGCCGGGCTCCTCCCCTGTGGATTTTGCGTGAGCAGGCAAGCAAATTTTGAGCGAGCACAAGCAAGCTAGAAAAGGAAATTCGGAAGGCGTGATTTGATGGGTGTGATTGTGGGCGATTGATGGTGGTGGTACATGAGAGGTTTTGTCAGAGGTGTATGGGAATGAATCGAGCTTTTGGAAAGGAGATTCGGATGCACGTGACGATTTGCTTCTAGAGAAGACGAGATTGGAATTGATTGAAGGAAAGATTTCGTTATTGGTGGTATCATCGACAGAGAAGTGCAGTGCGTAAAGTTGGAAACAAAAGCCTTTTTGTGGGTCAGGGTTTCCGGGTCCAGACGGTCTGGATTTGCTCGGGAAAGTCCACGATAGGCGAAAGAGCGAATCAATGAGATGCATCAACTAGGTGACGGATTGCGGGGTCGAAGATTCGCTGTCTCCAACCATGTCTGAGACGCGCATCTTTTTGGCGCGTGGTGCACCATCCCGTAATTCGCCAAGTTCTCGCTCCACGTCGTCGAGCCGTCTCTTGAGCTGGTTCTCCCGTCTTTGAGATTCCTCTAGACGCACGGCCGATTGTTCCAATTGAAGAGAGAGATGATTCTCTCCTTCCCGACGCATCTCCTCGCCTCGTCTGGCATTCGCTTCGTCTTGTTCGAGTTGTGTGACTCTGCCCCTGAAGAGCTCATTGATAACCTCTAGTTCGCTGACTCGAGTTTTAAGCGCAGAGTTATTGGCGATTAACTGTTCGTATGTTTGAGGGACTTCGAGACCAGAGGCTCCGTTCAATGGAGAGGTGGAACGGCCTGGTGATGGCTGACGAAGGTGCATGGAGGGGAGTGATGGAGAGTGGTGGTTGTAGTGATCCTCCATGACATGACCGTTGTACGGTGGCAGATGGTTATGGTTCGAAAACATCGACGGCGTCGCAGTTCGAGAGATGGGAGAGTTTGAGCCATCTGAGTGACCGTTCGTAGACTTCTGGGATGTGCGACGTTGACCGAGAGTGCCGGGTGGAGGAGTACCAGCTTGCGACCGCGTCTGCTCTACGCCATTGACATCGAACACACTCTGCGACGATAGATTAGTACAGCCTAGCGAGAACGTAGTGTTGTATAGAGCATACTTTCTTCTTCGCACCTTGTGCCCCTCCAGATCCCGAGCTCTTGACGCGATTCCGACTCTTGATAACATCTGTCTTCAGGCTTATCGGCCTSGGTCGTCCATGCAACTTCAGAAAGAGGCCGCAGGCATTGCACAGCACCGAACCGATCTCGTCGCGTCGCCAGAGAGGCGTTGTCGAGGTTGTGCAATTCTGACATGTGGGCTGTGTCGATTCCGGTACGTGGTTAGCCATGGTCGCCATCTGGGACGCAATTCGGGTGGTGGATGTTTCTTGGGGATCGCGATAAAGGGTGATTGTGCGCGATAAGGGAACTTGGGGAGTTGAGAAAATTTCAAAAAGCCGCTGGGCCAAAAGCGGCGTTGGGTGGTTGTCGGTGCGTCGGCGACATGGACCACGTGCAGAGATAGGAGATCGGGGGATTGGATTGGATCCATAGATTAGAAGCGGCAGTTGAAGCCGTTGATCGCAGATGAACGTATCGCAGGGAGTAACAATAACAAACAACAAACAAGAGAGAAGTCAAGTACTTACAGGTAAACTGCTTGGACCGCCGCCAACTGATGTTGCTGACGGTGAGGATGTCGAGAAGCCCATGCTGACACCTGGTCCGAGATTGAATGGCCTAGATAAACAATCAGCTCAGGTACGTACCCCGGATTTTGGTATGGTGATGCGATCGAAAATCCACAAGACCAATCACACGAGGAATAATGGTCGAAGAATTGATCGGCGTATCAAGAGAACCAGATTTTGGTCTGTCTCTGCCAATGCAGCTCAATCGCAGCTTCCTTTCGAAAGTTGTAGCTCCCTTTGAGTGAGTCAAGGCTGGATTCGTTGTATAGCTACCCCTTTACGGCGATAGAGCCCGGGGGAAACCAAGATTTCTAGAACATTGTGCTTCCAACCTGGAAGAAAAAGAAGGGGGTTCCAACGGTACCACTGATTTCGATGCAGAGATCCATCGAAAACCCCAACTTGATCTTGCACGTCGAGAGAATTTCTAGTCTCGTGGTTGTTGTTCCTGTGGTCTCTCGATAATTGAACCTCCAACTATGAACGAATCCAGCCACCAACTGTACAACTCTACACCCATATTCTTAATCACGTACCTAAGCTGTGGAGGCCCCGAGGAGGACGCGATCGAACCAAGTGATGACAGTCCGGGAAGTTGTGGCAAAGATGCACTGTGATGAATGCTCGAATTCTGAGTCGAGGTCGAGGATGGTCGAGAAATCGGCTCTAGGACCGGAAGCGATTGTCGTCCATCGTCGGAATGTGGTCTCTTCAGCGAAGGAAGCTCGCGCATGTGGTGGTCTATCGAGACCGGTCGAAGATGATCCATGGGCGAAGCCCGGTAGGGAGCGAGTGTGGAAGCCGTGGTTGCGGTTGGAGGGGTTTATTAATTAAGTTCACGTTCGTAGGGGGAACGCGGTGATATCGAGGACGTGTGAATATCTCCTGTACTGTACGTATTATGTATATCGTTCGAAGCTATGTCGCGGGAAGAAAGAAAAATCGTATTTGGTATTATGACTTCGTAAAGGGTCGGGTGAGCTGGACGAGAGAGAGAGCGTCTGGGGCTGGACTAATATTATCGAAATTTTGCAATGAAAAAGAAGCAATGAGGATTTCTAACGCGTTAAAACGAGTGACTCGATGGATCCGAAAAGAACCGATCTGGATACAAGAAAGATGCTGGTAACGAATGTGGGTGTTATATCGTCATCTAGAAGGTGGGAAGTCGAGAGGAATTGGAAGAAATGATGCTGGTTGTTTTTGGAGGAAGGAATTGCTGCGTGCTCGTCTCGTCTGTGTCGGGCTGCTGGTATGGGGCGGATTGGCGACCCCTTATCCCGGCGTCTGCTCGCGCTACGATACCGTAGAGTATGATTGGGGATCTATAAAAAGAGCCAAGCTTGACGCAAGGTACTTCGTAAAAGCTGCACAATTATTAACCAGAATGGGTGGAATGAGCAGTCCTCATGACCAGCGAAGAATGCAACTGAAATGAGGGTAATAAAAGGGTGTGTAGAGAAGATGATATATGGCATCTTCCGAGCTTTTGTTTCCCTTTCATCTACACCGGCGATAGGAGGTGACACGATCGACTCAAATTCAACCACGAGGTTGGTGTGCTACGAGAATTGCTGCACTGCACGGTAAGTACGGAGCATCCTGGTCTTCTCACGAGAGACGGACAGGATTTTAGATTCCTTCCTGGGACACACGTTTGATGTTTCAACCGTTTACTGTACCTCAAATTGAGCCGTTGAGATGCAAAGCTGAGTTGTGCTGTGCGATTCAACATTCGGGAATAACCAGATGTCCAAGCTGTCCAAGCTGTCCAAGCTGCAAAAGGATCTGTGCATCTTCATAAAATCTGCGCCTACGAAGTAAAAATCTACCGGGCGACGGAATGGTGATCCGCCCCAGGGATGGATATCTTGAGTAATCTGCGTGGAATCTGTGGATCGGCGCGCGGTTATGATAACGAATGACCCAATCGAATTGACTAGTGCTAGGGGAGCAGGGCTGAGAATCTGAGATGTTGCGCGAGAAGGATGGAGCCACAACGGGGCTCGCGCCTAAATTGCTCTATTCTTCTGTGGCTGGAGGCTTTGCCCCTGAGATCTAAATGAGATTGCGATACGAGATTGGATAGACTACTTCGAAGTAGAAGCCGTTGAAGGTCTCAAGAGTCAAGCCTCCAAGCAATGGATTTTGGGGTCGACGTTACGACATATGGAATACGTAACAAAAAGGTACAAGTAGTTGGAAGCCATCCTGTAATCGGATTCAKAGAAAAGCCCCCAGGAAGGCCAGGAAGGAATCGACTTGCATTCGGGAACCAGAAAGGAAGCTTGGATGTATCGAGAAACGCCAGACGGGAAGAAGGAACGAAATTTGAGGTTCATGACAGCATGGCCAGGCCTATCAGACAGAGCTTTTATCTGAATGTAATGGTAGCGAATCTGCGGGCTCGGTAGTGCCGTACACGGTATGTGGAAGGAAGAAAGATCAATCGAGGGTTTGGAAGCCTGAAGGACAATGTTTTCTGTAATCGGGAAGTTGGAGGCCATATTAGTATATTCTCAAATTCAATCACATACTAGAGGCGGCTCAAGGCAGTCAATCCAAGCTGAATCTTGGAACCTTGGAAGTAGATAGAGATCACATGACAAGTTTTGCATAGCAGATCACGTGTATCACTGGCTTCCCCTACGGGAGCCGCATCTAGAAAAGTTTCGGGGAAGATTTCTAGAACGCATTTCCAGACTCAAATCGTAACCCCGCGTCCACCACCAAAATGCCTTCCACACATAATGTTGATAAACCATGGGATACTGATGATATAGACAAATGGAAGGTGAGTTTGACTAGCATCTCAGACCGCAAGTACTTCTGGGACTTACGAACAATTTAGATTGAAGCATTTACCCCCGCCGATAACGTAGGCGGCACCTTCACTGAAGAATCCTCTTTCGCTACCCTCTTTCCAAAATACCGCGAAGTATACCTACGAGAGTCATGGCCCTTGATCACTCGATCACTGGAGAAACTCGGCGTAGCTTGCACATTGGATTTGGTCGAGGGTTCAATGACGGTCAAGACGACACGAAAAACCTTCGATCCCGCTGCGATATTGAACGCTCGCGACTTGATTAAGCTTCTTGCGCGAAGCGTGCCAGCTCCTCAGGCTGTCAAGATCTTAGACGATGGGGTAGCCTGTGACGTTATCAAGATCCGAAATCTAGTACGGAATAAAGAACGTTTCGTCAAGCGGCGGCAGAGAATACTGGGGCCTAACGGCAGTACCTTGAAAGCTTTAGAGCTCCTCACAGAATGCTATCTGCTGGTTCAGGGAAAYACAGTGGCTGCGATGGGACCATACAAAGGCTTAAAGGAAGTCCGGCGGATCATCTCAGATTGCATGGCGAACATTCACCCTATCTACCATATCAAGGAACTTATGATCAAGAGAGAGTTGGCGAAGGATCCCGAGCTGGCTGGAGAGAGTTGGGACAGATTCCTCCCACATTTCAAGAAGAGGAACTTGAGCCAAAGACGTGTACCACATAAGGTTGTGGACAAGAGCAAGAAGGTCTACACGCCATTCCCACCAGCGCAAGAGAAGAGCAAGGTCGATCTGCAGATCGAGAGTGGAGAGTACTTTTTGGGAAAGCAGGCGAAAGAGAGGGCGGCCAGGGAAGGACGGATAGAGAAGCAAAAGGAGAAGAAACAAGAGAAATTAAAGGAAAGAGAACAAGAATTCGTCGCCCCTAAAGAGGACAAGAAGAAGCGGAAGCGAGACAAGACTGACGGAGAAGAAGAAGTGAAGAAGGATAAGAAGAAGAAGAAAAGGAAGGGGGTCGAGGTTGCAGAAGAGTGATACAAACTTCGGGCGGGCTTGGCATTTGGCGACGGCGTTAGTTGAAGGCATCGGAAATGGATGTTTCAAGTATGTGAACGGTTCAATTGAATCAATCGCCTGTACGAAGTGTATACCCATTATGCGATCTCTACGCCTACTCTGAACTACGTTTCATTTAATGGTCGGGATTCTCATTGGACCTTGACAGACCAATAGCAATGCTATCGAGACAACAGTACATTCCACCTGCAGCTCATACTTCACAGTAAGAGTTCCTTTTGGGGAGAGCCAGTGAGAAGACCTCAATTGGAGATAGTCACACGCAATAGACCTAGCTTACGCAAGATTTACAAACTTGCCGGTCAAGTCTAGCATCATAATGGAAGGTAGGCTTCAACCTTCCCGATCAAGCGTCTGCTTTCTACAACTGTATAAACCAAAGCTTTATACCTGCAATAGCCGACACTTGTCCCTCCCGCAGAGCGAGCTTTTCAAGCACAAATTTGAACTCCGCATGAGCTCCGGCATAGTGTTGTGACTCGGCAGCGCCGCCCATTGGTCACTTTGCCCCTCATCCCGAGGTGGAGATGTGAACTCCGATATCACAATTCTCCCGTTCCCCCCATTTCCTGACGCATCACCGTCTACCTTCAAGCGAAGTTTTTACTCGTTTCTAATGCCGCAACGTTCGATTAGAGCACCTTTGTCCTATACGACGTGATCGTACCCGGGCAATGGCATCTCGGCATAGCACTGGCGGGCTTCCCCGTAGACGAAATGGAAAACAACAGGCCTGTGAGCCTTGCCGAAAGGCCAAGATGGCTTGCGATCACAGCTTGCCCGTTTGTGATCGTTGCAAGCGCAGAAAGGTTACAGAGAGGTGTATTTATCTATCGGCGCCCATGACCCGTCCTTCTACTTCTTCTATTCCGAGGACTGCCCAAGAATTGAATGAGGAAGACCGCCACTCGCTACCCCACACACTCACACCGGCGACAACCATCTGCTCAACTCCGATCAACTCTCCTTCACCACAATTGAGACCGCCCCTACAGGACCAAAGGCACCGTGTTAGCATACCAAAAACACCGTATTCTTATTCCAACGAACCAGCACCTAGCAAATCTGCCGGAGGCTTCTTTGGTCCCACATCTTTCTCGGCTGTCTTTCTCGAGAATAAACACTCGCTCGGACAAGACAACGCCGATTTCCAGATCTCAAACGACGCCGCCGAATTAGATCCTCAGCAATCCCTAGAAAGTCTGCAATCTCAAACCTTCCTTATGCTGGCTGGCAGTCTGGATCATGGCTGTAACCCGCGAATAGCCTTGGGCGCAAAGCTTCTCAAGGCATTTCCTGACAGACACACTTTCAACTTTCTGCTGGAGTGGTATTATTCAAAATGTCACGAGCAGTCATTCCTCAAACATGGAGTAATGAGCTGTGCAGAAAGTGTGTGGACGACATATGGCTCCTTTCTCAAGGAGCCACGGACGAAAGAAGGAATGGAACGATTTTCCAAGATCTTATGCGAGAATTCCCAGAAAGTGCTTCAGGAACCTAGTGGATCGCAGGACTATGCCAAGTGGTTGGAATCGTTCAATGGCGATAATCTTCGTTGGGAGATTTTGGGTTTGGTATATGCAGCGCTGACGAGTGCTACCCTCAGTTTACCGGAAAGGGACGCATTCTTTTGCACTCAGAAAGGGAGTCGGAGAGACAGGAAAGTCTTTGCGGTCGAGATGAAGGATTGCGTTCAGGCTTGTGTTACTCTGAGTAATTACATGGATCTGATCAATTTTCCTATGGTCGCGCTGCTGACCAAAAATCTCGTACTGCAGACCGTTATCAGCGGTGACACTAGCAAGTCACGTCTAGTCACATATACAGAGATTATACTGACTTCAAGTAGGCTTGGTCGTCTGGCGGCAGCTCGGTGATCTACTCAGTAGCTCGACAGCACTTGGACTGCACCGACAAGTTGATAACGGACAGCCTATAACGTTCCTCACAGAGCAAAAGAAGCGATTATTCGTAGTCATATTCAACATGGACAAAAGCTCTTCCCTTCTTACAGGTCGGCCACCTGCATTAAGCTATCGCTATACTCGATTTACCCATCCACTGGATCTCAGCGACGATCAAATAATGCAAGGCGGTAATGTTCTCGCCAACGCGATTGCCCGATTAGATAATGAGGGTTGGAATATTGATGGAAACATCTATCAAGCCACCAAGGCGCGAGCACGTGGAAAGTTGTCTATTATCTTGGACGAAATATTAGAGTTATCATTAGGTGACCTAGAGGACTGCACTGAATTACGCATTCGGTAGGTTACGAAACTCCTGTGATTATACAACCAATACTGACAAGCGGATAGGCGCCTCTTATCTCGACTGAATCAGACATATCTCGATTTTCCTGCTTTTCTACATTTCTCTCTCGCGGATCCACGTATCAAAGATATGACAGATGCAGTATTCTGGAAGACACTTACTTTAAGACTCACCTTTCTTGAGCATCGCCTTCTACTGGAGCGACTAGCACACAAACAAAATGTTCTTGACGGTCAATCTATGGTGGATTGTGCCCGAGAAATACTAGAATTGGTAGTCTTGATCTGGGTCCAACGAGATCGCTTCGTCGAGCACCAACACGACTTCGATTGGATGCTAATGTGTTGGGGAGTACCATCAAGCGGTGTCCTCTGCGTCGAACTTCTCAAACAGCTCAAACATCCACAGCTGCCAGGACCCAAGATTGCACGTTCCGAGATTGTGCAAAACCTCAGTCTGCTCATTGGATTTTTGGAATGGGTTCGACCGGCTGCGGGAAATTACCAACTCTGCGGACGCATGCGTCTCATCATCAAACGAATTCTAGATCAGATTCTCGACCCTTCACCGCCCACCTCACAGCCTGCGCCAGCTCCTGTACCGCCGCAAGATGCTGCTGAGCCGAATGCTGCTATTGATACTCATATGGCTGGTAATGGTCAAAACTATGATGCTGGTATGATGCCGGTTGTAGGGCAATTTGATACTGCGATTCCTCCACCGGCGGCGTTCGATACCGCGAATTACGATGGGTTGCTTGACGATCTCACTTGGCTGAATAACGTTGATTGGGGAAGGGGGCCCTGGCATGATCTAAATAGTGGACAGGATGTCACGGCCGTTAGGTGGAGTGGTACTGGCGCTTTCTAAGTGTGATGCATTGAACGATACTGATGTCTTATAATGCATTATTTGGAGGCGAGAACGCAGATTCGAGGGGTCTTGAAGATGTCCAACAGCTCCGTTGTTCGAGGAAAGATGGCCCACGTTGAAGTTGCTACCACATATGTCGGCCTCGAGAGTGTCGATTCGATTCGAGTGAAGGTATGTTGGGATGGCAATAACCAGTCATATTGCGATCAGAGCTTGGAAGTACCGAAGACGAAGATTAATACGAGGCAACGACTCTCCTAAGTCCTCTTATCATTAGTAGCACGATACCCATAACCAATTCAACACACAAAAAAACTAAACCTTTGTCTCTTCTATACTTGCTTTACCGTGATGTATTTTACCATACCTGAATAAATCGGTCAGCGTTAAAGGCGTACATCCAGCTCGATAAGTTAATACCTCGTGAATGGAATCCATGGCAGCTATTCAAGCGAAGCGAAGGTCACAACCATCACATAGACAAGCTAGAGATACAAACTCTCAGTCCACAATCATCACAAGAACATCTCGTATCTTCCATCCACTTACCAAGCAGTGGACGGCCCCACCACCTCGGGTCTGGGAACAAGAAGACTGCCAAGGTGGTCAAGGTGGATTGGCAAAAATCGCGAAGAGCAAMAAAAGAGATGATTGTCTAGAACTAGATCTACGGTGYGAGGGTGAGGGTGGATTTGGTGGAGGGGTGGGTGGATTGAGGGTACTCGGTGAGAGGTCGGTGATCTGGGTGGTGGACGAGATGTCCACATTTTGTGTGGTAGAGGCTTTACCGGGCAGTGGAGGGAAGGGTGAGTGGGAGGACCGGGTCGGTTTGGCAGGTTAGAGATGGGTGAGGGAAGATTCTTTGGGTTTCGAGGTTGGATGATGTTGGTGATGGCAGATGGTTGTGATGTGCGTTCGGGTGTGCACAAACTTCGTAGGCTTGGCATTGGTRCACATACTGTATCATTCCTCCATTATTAAAGGATAGGTCTCATCCTTTTAAGGTTGTGGAAGCCAAGATTCTTGGTGTCAATTGGCAAGATATCCGAAAGGCAACAAAGCCATTTCAAATGACGGATCGCGTGTTAGTAACAAGACAAGACATCGCAACTAGATCTTGGCATCTMCTCTGTGCGGCCTCTTCTCTTTATACTTGTACCACTCCGCCAAGCCCTCTGGCGCGATTGGCAAAATCTCGAAAAGCAACAAAACCTCTTCCGGTTCTCTGACTTGGTATCTGGTGCTTGGAGGGTGCAAGTCTGCAAGACAAACGGCTTGATCGGAGAGGTCTTGGCACAACATACTCCGTACTTTGTGATCAAGTTGGCTGCCCTGCCGTCTCCGTGTCCTCCGCCAAATACACTCACTAATCAGCATCACCAGCGTGCGTACCTGACAATCATACGCAGCCAAGAGCTCTAGGTGCAATTGGCACATCGATCGATTTGCAACAAGACTCTGCCTGCTTTCTGGTGTAGCGGCGACCGACACGTCTAGACTACCAGCTTGGCACTTCCTTCGTACGATGGTTGGTAGCACGGGATCATATAACGTACCTTACAGACTGTGATTAAGCCAACGGCCAAGTAAGCTGGGTGTCATTGGCTAGAGAGCGCGTTGGACATTATCCTGTCTGAGTTGTCTCTTCATTTGTGCAAAGCCTCGTAGGGCGAAGTCAAGCTCGGCGGATGGTGGTCGGCGTTGGTGAGTCGCAGGACGAGAGCCAAGTTTCTTGGGATCTATTGGCAGCAAGTCCGACGTGCAATAAAAGAGACGACTGACTGTATGATTGAAAAAGATSCGTCGTGGCAAGAAGCTCTTGGAGCAAAGCAAGAGCAGAGAGCATATGTTGTCGAAGTCTTGGCGCATGTCTGGAGCCGCTTCAGTTCCCACCATGACCAGAAAACCCAAGAATCAAGCTCCCTTCCAAGATCTAGGCACGATTTGGCAAAAATCTCGAATTGCAACAAAACCATGCTTCTCTCGCAGTTTTCTCCCCATCTTTACCTCTTTCAGGAATCCTCAGCATCATAGAAAATACGAAGTACTGTACAGTCACCACCCTCTTGGCACTTGGCGTCCTTAGCCACGGCGACCATCCGTCTTGTCGTCCCATCCTACTGTACCAACAACGATCATGTTTCACATCTCCCAGCCAAGAGACTGGGCGAGATTGGCACCTGCTGCGAATTGCAGCAAAACTCATGATCAGAGGAGTGAATTGCGCTAGTGCTAGGTCTACGAAGTATGTGTGGCGGAGAACAGGTGGTCCAAGACTAGACATCTTGGCAACGGAGTTGACGATGAAAGAAAAGGCTGAAGCCAAGGTTCTTGATAATCTTGGTCGAGTGTGCGAGGTGCAATGAATTCTTTGAAGAGACGGGAAGGGGCAAGCAAAGTTCGCTGACTCGATTGGTCGGAAGTATTGAAATTGCTAGTGCGGCAAGGCCTACAGAGTGACAGATAGATATGTCCAACTCGACTAGATTGTCGCTTAGTGACGGACATGAACTTCTAAGGACTGCATAATTGATTAATGAGTGTGCTAGTTATTTGATATCTATGCTAAAAATATTGTTAATCTAGTTAAATGTCAAACGCCTTTTCTCATGCTACACAGTAGTTTGAGGAACATGTACGGAGTACTGTACTGTATCTTCCGTATAATCAATACTTCATCGCATACCCAACTTTTCAAGTAATTTCTGCTCCTGAGACTCAAAATCAACCATGCCTGTTTCGACATCAATAGTTTCAGGAGCTCCTATAGCATTTCCGATAACAGTTAATTTTCGTTGTAGTCTTCCAATAGTACCCTGCAACTTTATTTTCTCCTCGCGTAAGAGAATTACCAGATCTCTAAAAAGCGTATTCTCATGAGTAGTCTGCAAACCAACTTGTTGAAAAGCAGCGAGTTCTCGTCGAAGGAGAGACATCTCGGCTTGTAGGTCAGAATCTGGAGACTTCGACTGGGTAGTGGGCAATCTGGCAGCTCTGAGAGTGTTGATTTCTTCTTGTAGGACTAGGTTCTTTCTGAGGAGGTCCGCCTCGTGCAGTGCACCTTCCAGTTGCTGGCTCAATCTTGCGATATCTTGTTGGAGAGTAGGAGGATCACCGAACGGTACTGTTCCCGTGGAGGCAATAACTTCATTCCCAGAGATAGCATTTGGTGTGTCTGTTCGAGTATCACGAGCCGATATTATCGTATCAAGAGGACTCTGCGTTGTTGTCACACCCTCTAAGACTCCAATTGCTTCAATCTTGCCCGCTGGTTCAAGGGACAAGTCATGCTGGACCGGAGTCGCAGGCCTAAAAATTGCTTGAGACGGGTCTCGTAGGATTCGAGATTTCGTTGCTATATTTGATTCCTCACCGTGTTCCACGTCGACTGGAGTTTTGTCCGAATTGGCGTGAAGTAATAACGGCGTCTGAACATGTTCCACCTCTCGTTGTTCCATGGCATTCTCCGAGCGAAGCTGTTCCTCCAACTCAACTATCTCCCCTCCTTCTGAACTCCCGTTCCCTTGGGTAGCTTGCATCTCGGCGCTTATAACTTTCAGCTCAGGGTCTGTCTGTGGCTTCGCCGATGTGACTTGTTTTTCGCGCTCCATTGTCATCGATATGGCAGTCTTTTGCTGATTACTGGAAGTTTCTACATTCAATTGAAAGTCAGAACGTGCTGCAGCTAGTTCCTGACGCAGGTGCTCGTTTTTCGTTGTTAGACGAGCACTATCCATCTTGATCTCCCAATCCAATCCAATGACTGCTAGTGCTAATGCTCGGGTTAGAGTCTTGGTTTCCTCATTCAATGCCTCTATCTCTCGTTCTGAAACCTGTACTCCCATAGAGCTCAATTCCTGACGCAGGTGCTCAGCTTCCACTTTTAGACGGTTGTTGGCCATCCTGATTTCGAAATTCGACCCAATAACCGCTAGTGCTCGTATTAGAGTTTTGACTTCCTCGTTCATAGCTTCGATCTCTTGTCTTGATTCCCGTACTTCAATAGAGCTGTTGAATTCAGGATTCATGCTGTTGGATGTCCTAGACTCCAAATCTTCCATCGTACTCGCCAATTGCCGTACCAGATCTGAATTTTGGCTCTTTAATCGACTATTCTCRCCCCTAAGTTGGTCCTCACTCGGGTCTTCTTCACGCTTCCGTTTGAGTGTGGCAACTTCCAGCTTTAAACTAGCATTCTCCAGTCTCATCCGCTCTTCTTTCTCCTTGTTCTCGCGAAGAGAAGAGAAAGGAAATGCGTTAACAGCATATCCGAGCTTCTGTGGTGAACCTTGGCGATTCAAATTGCTAACTCTGGGCGAAATATTCTGGCTCTGGGATCTTGGTGTTTGTGCGATGGACGACGCCTTCTCTATGCTCACATGGGAGGATGATTGCAGTAGAGTTATCGATGACGGACCCCGCGGAAGCTCTGTCTGGTTACTGGGCTGAGATATTGATAGAAGGGGAGGGTTCCTCATGGGTGCAGGCATTTTAGGTCCATTGTCTTCCTTGGGCYGAGGCATTGTGGGAGTCTCAATCATTGATCCGTGAGCTGATATATGTTCATCAGTTTTCTGGGACGATTGAGCAAAGGCTTCAGGTTTGATTGCAACGTCTCGGCCGGGCTGCGCGAGTGCGTTCTGATCAGCCCGTAATTTGGCTGCGGCGGCATTACGATCCCTTTTCCTCTGGGCCTTTCGTTTGGGGTTGAAATCCCTCTCCGCTGCATCATGGGCGAAATCATATATTTCCTGTAAGTTGCGGTCCGGGTGGTCAGTCCAGATCTGGAGCTTTCTTGTGCCTTTCCCACCCCAATTTCTAGTTGGTTTGACATCGACATCGACAAGAGTCGCCCCGGGGAATTTCTTTCGRCTGCAGGTCATGACGGCCCAGCCTTGATCGTCGCAATTGAAATCTCAAGTTCAATGGGTAGTTGCAGTCGGGACACGCTGACGATCATGGTGGGGCTACCACGTGTGACCGTGCGCCGTTCACGCCAAAGGTCGCGTCATCTAAGAGTACGCGTTCGAGCTTTCAAACACCTCTGGAGAGGAAAAGCTCGAAGTGATAATGTCGCCGAACCCGTGTGAAGAGTACGCAATCTTCGCCAGAGGAATTGCTGGATACGCAGTWATCAGTGGATCTAGACGTCCCTACGATCTACCTTTCTCTCTCCCCGAACTGTCGTTGACTACTAGCAAAGAGCTCCCTGGGAAGAATAGTCTCGATTTACGAAGGGTCATGCTTCTTGAAAGACTCACGGACTATATGATAAAGGTAATTTGGGTACTGAAGAGCACCATTGTTTTGTACTGACTTGGAAAGGACAATATATTGCAACCAGTCCCAAAACTTAAAGCGGACACTCCTGCACATTACCTGCTGCATGCAAAATGCAAAGGCAGAAAGTGGGACATTTCCGCTGCTTACCAGAATCATGTCGATTGCGCTTGGTACCGAAGATTCTTTTGTAAGAGTACTTTGGATGAAGAAACCAGTAATGCTATGACGAAGCTGGAAACATTCCTAGATAGGGAAACAGTCTCCGAAGGTGTGTGAACTATGAAATTCTTCTTACCATAATACTGACGTATGACATACAGCTATTTTCAATGCTGAATCACCAGTAAGCACTTCGACCTTCACTTCATTAGTCCAACTTTAAAGTAGATTAGCCTCGAGTACGTACTGGACCAAATTTGGGGTTCAAGTCACCTGCTGCAGGGACGAAAAGACGGAGATCAAACAGCAACTCTTCGAGTAGCTCCGATCCTTCGAGCCCAGTCGCAATGTTTGCTCCTTTGGCACGAGCCAGTCTCAAGCCCAAAGCTCCTTCCGACTATCATTCACGATATGCGATTGCAACAGCGGAAATCACGAAATTTGTAAATATGCATTTCTAAAGTTTGGGTAAGGGCTAATTATCAGCAGGCGGAGAGACACAAAGGAACGAAGGCTGGAATTGCCTCCGAACTTGCTGCTTTCTGTATAGAATACCCAGATGATTGGTTTGAAAAGTTTGACGATGTCGACGGGACAACAAAGATAAAATGTCATGATTGCGTAGGTGCTGGCGCAAGGCACCGCTCGTTCGTCATTGGTCCGAGCTCTGATGTTCTCGCCAACTTGAGACAGCATGTAGGTGGTACTAAACACATAGAAGGTGTTTTCTGYAGAGTCTCAAGCGCCGGCAGAGAACTAAAGCTTACCCCCGCTCACAATGCTAGAGTGAATAGGTTGAAGAGCCTTGTAGGAGCAAAGAATCTCTACGAGCGTATGATCCGTTGGAAACCGAACGACTCGGCTTCCCTCGTGCCGTCAAACCGAACTCTATCATCGACGGCGGCACCTCCGGGCGCTGACAGAAGGAACTCTGACTTGTATCCTGGGAATCCCATATCTCGAAGTTCTATTGACGAGAATGCTCGAGCATCTGCTTCAGCCTCAACAGCCAGCAATCCTCTCTTGGGCCTACCACAAAGATATGACAGAATCAAACGGCCTCGCCTATCCGAAGCATCCGAAGCAATTGGCCCACTGCCAAACATGTGTGATCCGCCACCCAAAAAGATGGCTGCTTCAATCGTTCAGCCATCAAACTCGATTGGGGCTGGTCCTGATAGATCACTGCTAATTGAAAAGATTCTGGTTGAGAATGCTGAATTAAGGAAGAAGATCAATGAAATCCTGGCTAGTAAGCAGAGGGAGGAAGTCGTGAAGAAGCGAGAAATGCAGCTTCACGCTGCGTCTCTGCGCACGCAAGAGTTGCTCCGCGAGCAAGACTCTCGACTCATGAAGCAATTGCAGAGAGATGTACAGGCTCTGCAGAAGGACTTGGGACGAAACCCGAGGAACGACGATGCCGCCCAGGAAACAAGCAGAATGTTGGGCGACATCTTCGACACACATGCTACTCAGAACCAAGCGATCGATCGATTAAGACATGACACCACAGAATGGATCAGAGAAATCGAGAGGGGTACAAACAAGCAGAAAGACAYAATACATGCTCTACGGACYGACTTGCGTCAGCAAAAGCAAAGTCAAGATGAGCTCAAGCGGAACATGGATGCCCGTATTCTAGATGCAACAAGAGAGAACAGAGAAACCTTATTAGAGCTTAGAGAATCGACTCGGCTTCTCAAAGAATCACAGGAGACGAGTAAAAAGTTGAATACTCAGATCCAGTCTCTTCTGCAAGGAGCACAGGTTGCGCAACCCAGAAAGATCAAGGCAGAACCTAACGAAGGGCATGGTTCATTGGGATCTGCTTCGAGCACTCCACGACAGAGTCCGAGAAAGTCTGCTCGTTATTCGCGAGTATGATTCTATTAGTAGCTGAAGACGATATTATTGAATGCTATTATTATTACAACAAGAAGGTGTATCTTCTATTAATTGAATGAAATAAAGATCACCGCGGTTTTATGAGGATTTCTGTCGAACTGTTGCCCAGGTGAATGAGGTCAATAGAAGAACAGTCACGTGTCTTCGTAACTTCACGCACGGACTTTTAGTGTTTATCTCGAGATCAGACGCGTAAATACCTAGGTACGCGCCCATAGCTTCCCCACAACCAAATGGAGGGACTACAATGCCAGAATTGCGTATCAGATGAGTGATTTATGTTACGACTGATCTCTCACACTGAACGTCGAGCTCGGAAGAGTCTATAACGTTCTCTGCTGGCGAAGCTGGACTTGTGAAATCGCCAAAGCGATCGGGAAGGAGATATCTAGGGACACGATTCTGAAGGATTGTCACTGAGCAAACTTATAAGCAGGATTGGCAGGCTTTCCAAATGCAAGGACGTCAGTTAGGCGGGAGGTACATGGGACCACCACAGTCCGTAAGTCGAGGATTTAGGCTCCACGATGATCAAGACAAGGAGAACAGCAATGCGCAATTCCACGAACGCATGAAAGGATTGACAGCTGCGTCCTCGTCCCAATTGCGGCATCGAACCATCGAGTCCGAGTCGAGCCGAGAAAGATTTAGGGAATTACCTGGCGGTACACATGTTTTAGGAGAAAGAGTGAATGGACGGTCATTGACAAGGGAAGTGGAGCGGGCACCAGTGTCGAATTCAGGATGGCAGACCAAGAAGGGCCGCGAGGGGACCCCGGATGACGGCACGGACCTAGACATAGGTAGGATCAAAGGGGAGCGAATTTTAACAGCAAAGCATCATGATAGGTCAAGGAACAGCCGGCTTGATGATGAGTTTGTCATTGTGACAGATTCCGAGTCCGAGGAAGACACGCAGCCCACAGGTGTCGACGAAGAAGATATAGAGGAGATTGATTTGTCTAACGACGTAATAGAAGATGACGACGATGATGAGGAGGAGGAATATGGAGACCAGGATTTTGAGGAGGATACCCAGGAAGACCAAGCGGAAGGAAACGAAGAAATTATGGTTAAAAACATAGATGAGCAGGAGACCCACGATCGAACAGAGCCATGTCAGGAACAACCGRTGAATCCTGGTGAACGGGACACTATGAGTAAGCAGTCTGTTCACATCTACCTTTTACTTTGGCTGACAATTCTCTCTCCAGCTGAAGCTTATGCGGATGTGCGTTTGAGATTCCCCTGACTCGAAAACGTCTATTAACATGCATACTCAGATGACTCGAAATGCTGTTCCTCTTCTGGAAACACCGAGTACAAAGCGGGCACGAACCATCGCTGCCAGTGATGCTTCAAGTAGCAACGAACCCATCAGCCCTAGCCGATACAACGGACTAGATTTAAGACCAACGAAACGTTTGTGTAGCTCGGAATCTGAGATGCGGAGACAGTCAGCACCTTCCCATACGATGAGCAATCCATCAATAGTCTCATCCTTAGCCCCTTTGCAAGAAACTCCCAAATTTGAAAGCCCAATGCTGAAAACCGAACCAATTGTGAGTCAAGATGATTATCATACCAATGTCGAGGATCTGACGTCTGTAGGGCCCTAAATGGATGAGAGATGGCCTAGAAATGCTTCGGGAGAAGTTCGAAAACGTGTTGCTTGAACCTGACAATCTCTCCGTCTATTGTGTGGATTGCAAAACGTCCTACAAAACCACGAACAATCATACTTTCGGACCAGTAGAAACCCATTTAAGAGGTAAAGGTCATAATGCAAAAGTCAAAGAAAGACTTGAAAAACAAAAGTATCACCAAAGTGCTTTCATACCTACGGCGAAGACCGTGAACTATGATATTCCCTCTCAAAATCTAACAGTCTTCGCAAATCAGGCTGCTATTGACATGAACACTCAGGCCGCGGGCTTCTTGAACGCCATGCAGATGTTCAGTAGCAGCACAACACAAGTCAGAACGGTCACCGATCAGAGATTAACTATGCTAGAGCATAGCCTCCAAAACTACGTTGGTACAGCAGGACAAATTACCGAGATTCTTCAGATGTCAAAGTCTAACACAGTGAAATGGAACAATGTATCCGAGCGCCTGGTTTCAATGGAAGAGAGTTGTGGTTCCAACAACGACCTCGAGAACAGATTTCTTCAGAGCGCAGACCGCCAGGATAAAGCTTTCGCTAAATTAGAAAGTCGAATCGAAGCCGGTGAGCGACAAGATGCAGAGGTCCAAGCCTTCAAGGAGCGGTTTGGCGAATCCGAAAATGAGACTCGAGCCAAATTGAGTGAGCTCAACGGAAATATCTCGAGTTTGAAGCAACAAATAAGGGAAGAGAGTAAAGTCGAATTGGATGCTATTCGGGAGTCAAATGCGGCGAAGGAGTCCACAAGTACACATCAGTTGGATCAATTATCGGCGAATCTGAAAGCCACTCAGGTAAATCTGGATCAAGAAATGGGAACCATTCGAGTCCTCGAAGCCCAAGGCATGAAGCAAGGCTCAGATATCGCAGCGAGGATCCGTAACGAGGCCGTTGTGGACCAAAGACTTGTCGCTATGGAAACACATTCAAAGTATCATAGGTATAAATTGGAAGAGTGGGGAAAAACCGAAGAATGGATGACCGCACAGCTCCGGCAGCACCACGAGAAGGAGGCATGTCTTCGAAAAGAGGTTCAATGGCTCCGATCTCAGACGCATGTGCATATCAAACAGATCCAGGACTTCCAAAATCGAGAACAACAGCAACAACTTGCCAATCAGAATTTGGGGAAAGCCTTAAGAGCGGAGATGGCCACTCAGATGGCTGCCCAGTTCGCGCAATTTGACTCATGTTTACAAGCTCAAAAAGCGGACAGCGAAGCACGGATAAGGGAGCTGGACACCAAGGTCGGAGAGCAAGATCGAAGCTCAAAGCAGTCGCAGGAGCAACTGAACGCTAATATTGTTGAATTCAAGAAATTGGTGGGAGGATTGAGTGAGAGATTCGAGGGCTTGCTGGACACCGTGGACAATACCAATGAGAGTGTGGAGTCGTACTTTGCACAAAGTGACGAAGTCGCAGATGGCCTCGCGAGTGATATTGCAAAACTCACAGACGTTGTCAGTGCCTTGCAAGATAATACTCTAGTGAACGCTGTGTCTTCCGACGATATGGTTATGATCAGCTTGGAAGAGATTACAAGACTGCGGCAGCGTCTAAAAACTCTCGAGGATCAGCTCGGAGATCCGAACGCTCAAGCTAACGCGCTCTCGCGATTAAACKCTCACAAGATCGCCAAAGTCGAACGCTTCGTCCGGTCTCTGAGAGAAGACATCCAGAAATGTAGAACGCAGATGAAGGGTCAGTTGCCAGTGCTTTCTGAGAAGGTTGCTTGTCTGGAAAAGGAGACAAAGACCTCCGACCACGAAATTAAGCATCACGATCAGGGGATCCGAGGTCTTCTCGAGGATGTCAGAGATCTTAGAGAATGCTTCAATACGGTTGTCGACACATTGCCTACCAGCGAAGAAGATGAACCTGAAGCCGAACTTAATGACGAAATGGAGGAGAATAGAGAAGATTATGAGCTATCAGGTCAAGGTTCTGATCAAGCATCTGACGAACAATCAAGTCGCGATTCAGATCGTGGGCTGAGTTGTAGTTCATGTCCTCTATCAAATCTCGAATCTGACTGCCTATCTGAAGAAGACTCCGAGTCCATTCTCAGTGAACCAGAGATCAAGGAAGAAGAGGAGGATTCCGCCGTGGGCGTTCTGAAGTCATACCTGACAATGGGACCTCTTTGATTACTCTGCACTTCCGGCGTTCGATATTTTCTGGGAGATTTGGCGTATTAACTTTTGGGTGAAGGCGTTGCACATATAAGATACCACCTTAAGCACTGAGCTATTCTTATGTCGGTATGTCTGGAGGTATATCTAATTAGGGCAGTACGTCAAGTAGATATCCTTGAGATTGTGTTATATGGAGACGAGGCTCTTATACCACATTAAGACAATATAGCAGAGTTATGTTTCAGTGGTTGGGTTTTCCCAAGCTTGAGTTTCTTTGAGATAAGATAATGCCCGAGGACATCCTGTTGGGCGTTAAATAAGTGTCCATTCGCACCGAACCTAACGTGTAGTCTTGCTAGATGTTATTGAGGCGAGACCGTCCACACATGCGCACAGCATTCATTGCGCAAAAACGCGTTCACAGAGGACAAAGCCCGTTGAGGCTGATGAGGCAATTCGTACTCATCATATTGTGGTATTAACAAATTCTTCACTTCCAAGCACAACACCCAAGTATCAAATATATCTAGACCATCTCACATTTCTAGGGATACAGACAATAGAAAACACAATCGAGAATGTTCCATTAAAAGACCCCCAGAGAATTCCAGATGAAGACGGTAATTGTTGCAAAATACATGGCTTCATGCGTTTCTCCTCTCGAGAATTTGCAGCTTTTTCTCAACCTGAACAGTTCCATATTCAACCCCGGATACGCCATTTAATTGCACTGCTTCCGGCCCATTTCATGGTCACTCCTTACTCGCTACCTCTTAAATGTCGTAACTCTTTATCGGCCCGTCTGCGCTTGGTGGCTGAAGACTTCCTGTCACTGGTTGCGCGCCCTGGAAGCTCAATTTGTCGCTGCCTAACATAACGTTTTGAGCCATTTGGATCCCGTCGTTTCCTCCTGTAGCAGCTGCTGTCTTCAAGCCTTCCTGGACTGCGTTGACACGTTTCTTGAAAGCTATCCGGTCTAAGAACAATTGCTGACGACCACGTTCTAACTCCCGGCGCTCTGCTTGTAAGATCTGCTCCATCTCGTTGAACTGCTTCAGTTTGAGGTCCATCTTCATTAGCGCAGCATTCACAGCTGACGAAACAAGACGAGTCATCTCTCGCTCTTCGTGAGAGGCGAGCCCACCAGCCCGGGCAGCGACTGTGGCAAGTGGAACGGTGGCTAGCGCACTCAATGAGTTGGTAGTAGTCGTCGTGGTAGTTGTGGAAGTGGTAGTCTCTTGCCTGACATCAATTTCCATGGAGTCCGAGTTTTCCTTCTCCTTACCCTTGTCGGATTTGGGTTGTTCTAGTTGATCGCGCAGGCTTTGTTTCATGGCGCTGACAGACTTGTTCGCTGCAGCTGCCGTCACACTGGGCTCTGTTAGACCAGCGAGGAAACCGATTACAGACATGACCGGATTGTCCGCCTGACTGAAGGGCAAGAGACCTTCCTGTGAGCCCAGCATATTGAGACCGGTCGATCGGGCGGCCGGTTCAGTGTCGATAAATTTATCCACAATCTCAAATTGTAGGAACTTGACGACACATTCTTCCTTTGTTCGGGTCCCAACGTAATCGGCAATTTCCGCCCAATCTTCGTCGTATCGCTCTAAGCCTTCGAGAAGTCGTAATGTCTCTGCATCATCCCAAGGAGCGTCTCGATCTGGAATAGACGAGTAAGTTGGGTTCTCCATCTTGACGTAGTATGATTTGAGTTGGTTCGCTGGAAACCGTCCATCTGAAAAGCAGTTCGGGCATAGGTCATAACGGATTTTGGTATTTTGGGTGGCGCTGGAATTTTCATGCGCGTTGTGATAGTGGACCCGAGTGCAATCTATACCACAGGTGAAGCAGTTGACTTGGGAAACAGCTTTAGGGACGTCTGTAATGGTTTTCAGCGCATCAGAAGTTCCGTTTGTAGTTGGAGCATCTCCATTGGCTTGCTTCTCAGGTGTTTTGCCGCCGACCTTGGTTTCTCTGGCTGAAGCTTCATACAGGTTACGTCCAATCTCCAAGTTCATGTCTGGCTTAGCACTTATCGCAGCTGTAGCCTTAGCGTCTGTTTCTGCGTGCTTTTTCCCTTCAATGACAACGGAATCCGCGGCAGGTTGCCAGGGTTGTAATCCTCGTGGAGTATCGCAGATGACTTTGAAATGGCCAGTAAAGGGCGGGCCAACATTCGAAGGTCGTTGATCAGCGTCGACCTATACTCATGTTAGAGGAATAAATGAAACCGCGCCAGTAGTAGCGTACCTGATAGTTAATCAAGCCCCATTGCTCGAGAAAAGCGTGGACTCGCATGATCGCACAAACGTCTCCTGCTAGATTCCTCCGACATGCTGTGACAGTCAAGTACTCGATAGGATTGAGTCGGTAGGTGTTGATCATGAAATCGCGATAGTCTTTGTAGACGGCCGGAGTTTTGCTTCGATTCCTATTGTTAAAGAACTCTGGTAAAGCTTTCTTTTCGATCGAGTTGACTGTGTGCATATCGAACCAAGTACTGTAACTTGGGAGAATGATAGAATGTGATTGTGATATAAGGTGTTCTCGAGCCGACGATTCGATGGTGGCCTTCGTCTTTTCGACTTGTTCATCCGTTGTACCGGCTGCTCCGGTTTCTTGCCCATCCTTTACGCCTCCCATATCTTCGTCCTTTGAGTCTCCATCTCGTGGTGGTGCGCTCGGCGCGTCCAGGGGATTGTCAGAAACTACTGCAGGCGTCGAGGTATCGGTTTTTATAGCAGGAGCGGACAACTGGTCAGCGTCACCCTCCGCCATGGTCACGTCGGCAGCTTTAATGTGTTAGAGCACATCAATGAGAGTTGGAGAGAGGGATTACACTCGGTCGCTGCACCCCCCTGGCCAGAGCTTCCCTCTCGAACAGATGGAGAAGCCGTCTCTACTGGCAGTGGGGGTTGCGCAAGAATTGAGTTGCTACCTGGTGTAGCGCCGGCAGCATCAGAGCCAAAGTTCAGAGATTCGTCGTCCATATCGTAAAGGTTCGTGGTGTGATGGAATCAGCCTTGTCGCAAAGAATGTTGTGTTCACAGTATCGTAATTCGTCCTTTTGCGCCAGAAGAACTCAAAGTCCCAAAATGGGTTCAGAAGAGATAGTCTGCATGAAAATGGTCAAGAATTGAGTATTACGCCGTTCACCAAGCAAAAGAAAGGGTGTTGCTGATGGAACTTTGGTGCAGGCGCGTTTGTTGGGTTGCCAGTATATTGTCTGGTCGTCGCGACTTGGTTCAAGCGCGAATCTTGAGCATCAACTCTGGAGGCTAAGTGCCTGGTGCAGGTCGATGGCTGCCTCGGATCCAAGGCTTAGAGTATAAGCTTGGGGCCGGCCCGGGCTCATGCCCGCTTTACCTCGGATGCCAATGGAGAAGTTACTTCGCGATGCCTCCTGATTCATTTGCTTCAACCATTCCGCAATTATGATTCCAAGGACAGGCAGCTCGGTCTTACGCCAAGCGCGCACTCAGCTACGGATTCAGACCGGGCCAACATATGTCGCTCCAGCCCTATCTCGATTGCTGTCGACACTCGCAGTTCTAGAGCAAAGGGATGGCAAACTAAACGCTGGTTCTCTTGGGGCGGTGACAGCAGCGCAGAAATTAGGAGGTTCAATTACTGCCTTTGTTGCTGGGGGCAATATCAAGGCTGTCGCGGAAGAAGCTGCTAAAGTCAATGGAATCGAGAAGATCATTTCAATTAACAATGCTGCGTATGACAAGGTTTGCCATCTTGACTTGCCTTGTACCCCGCCGCCACTGACTACTGTCTAGGGACTGCCAGAAAACTATGCTCCATTACTCGTCGAGAATATCAAAAAGGGAGGATTTACACATATCGTTGCCGGTCACACTGCATTTGGCAAGAACTTAATGCCCCGCGTTGCAGCACTACTCGATGTACAGCAGATTTCCGATATCACAGGTATTGAGGATGAGAAGACCTTCGTGCGTCCCATATATGCGGGAAATGCTATCGCTACAGTTGAGTCATCAGATGATACCAAGATCATCACCATTAGAGGAACTGCGTTCCCAGCTGCTGAAGCCGAGGGTGGCTCAGCAACAATCGAGGATGGAGTAGACTCAAAAGCGGAATGCGTCACAGAATGGTTATCAGAGGAGCTGTCAAAGTCGGATCGACCTGACTTGGCGACCGCTGGTAAGGTCGTCTCGGGTGGACGAGGTTTGAAGTCAAAGGAGGAGTTCGACCGGGTTATGTTGCCACTGGCTGACGCTCTAGGTGCGGCGGTCGGAGCTTCAAGAGCAGCAGTTGATAGTGGATATGCAGACAACAGCTTGCAAGTGGGCCAGACTGGAAAGGTGGTAGCACCACAGTTGTACCTCTGTGCAGGTATCTCTGGAGCCATTCAACATCTGGCAGGTATGAAGGATAGTAAGGTCATTGCAGCAATCAACAAAGATGCCGATGCGCCAATCTTTCAGGTAGCAGATGTTGGACTGGTCGGAGATCTGTTTGATAAGGTTCCTGAGCTTACAAAGAAGCTCAAGCAGTAAAATACAATTACATGTGATATCCAAGCTCTTGTGATCAATCGAGCACGGCTAGCATCTCGTCTAYGTTTGTAAACTTTTCCCTCTCCTTTCCAGCCTTGACACCAGCCGCCTTTTCTATTGAGTCTATCTTCTTCCAGTCGGTCCAACTTACTCTTCTAAAGCTCCTCTTATCAGCCTCTGCTTTCACAGCTTCCCATCCCGAGCTGGTACTTCCACTGGTATTGAGAAATGGTGCTTTGTTATGCCAATCCATTGCTATGGACTCGGCGGTTGAAAACGCATCGTCCATAGTACTTGCAATGACACCAGTAGGTCCTCGTTTGACCCAACCAGCGCAGTACATACCTGCTAGAGGCTTTACGGTCATCGCGTCGAAGAAATCATCGTGAATATCAACGACGCGTCCGAGAAGATCATTTGGGATGACTCCCTTTCGACTATCGAATGGTACACCTAGTCTCTCAAAGCCTGGAATCGCTTCTGATTTGTACCCTATAGAACGGAAGGCAAGCGATGATGGCAAGTCAACTATTTCACCAGTGCTTATGGCGTTCGCGGTACGGTCAAGTGGACCTGGCATTAAATAGTTCTTCTCAAAAGACATGCTTCCTAGTCGATCTATAGATGAATTGTCATGGTTGAATGAAGTTGGTGACATACAGAAATCAAGAGACCATGACTTTGAAGCAGTGGAAACAGAGGTACTTCCTCCCTTCTTCAAAAGTTCCATGATTCGCCGAGATGGCCTTCTGAGTTCTTTTGAATCTTTCGGAATGAAAACTGGATCTATTGGAAGAAATCCAACAGCAGGCAAATTCACTAGTTCCCGAATCTCTTTGATGGTAAAAGCAGCCTAGAATATGTGGTCAGTATTCTTTGGGTGGAGAAGAGTAAGTGGAACCAACCTGTACTGGACCCCGTCGCCCTACCACCCTGACTCTTTTCACTTTGCTCTTTAGTAGAGTCTCAATCGCATTCTCGGTAATGTCAGTTTTACGCAGTACATCTACATCTTCTAGAAGCACTCGAGCGACATCCATTGCAACATTTCCTTGACCTATCACAACTGCCTCTTCGCCTAGTGTGAGATCTGGGGCTAGGTCCGCATATTCCGGCAGGCCATTATACCAGCCAACAAAGGCACGAGCTGAGTATATTCCCTTTAACGTATCTTCGCCGGGCAGACCTAGCGTGCGGTCTTTCGAGGCCCCATAGGCGAACAGGATCGCGTCGTAATGTGGTATAAGAGTTTCGAGAGGCAGTGATCCTTTTTGATCACCAATTGATATATTTCCGATGAAATTGAACCTAGGCGACTCGGCGACTTCTTCGAACTTGATCTGACAATTCTTTAAATTATAGTGAGCGTCATGGCGCCATGTAATTAAGAGCGAGGAACTGTACCTTCACTTCGGGATGATCTGGCGCAACGCCAAATCGAACGAGGCCAAACGGTACTGGCAAGTGCTCGTACATATCCACGATAGAGTTTTCAATCTTCGACATCACTTTGTAGGACGTGTAGAAGCCTGCTGGTCCGGACCCGATGACTGCCATTCGAAACGGTCTTGCATCTTGCGGATGTGTACTGGCCGAGTATGTTCGTCGCGATGTTGAGGCTCGCTGAATGCGTGGTACTTGAAACCGACGTTTTGTGAGAGATCTCGTACATCGAGCGCAGATCCATGGCTTCGCAAATTCCATCATCTTCGTCAATGAGAACTTATGCGTCACTTTTTTCGATGGTGGATCGGATACAGCCGGTGATATCGTGAAGCACACTCCTATCGCGGGTGTTGCCCGGCCACAGTTTGTTGACGGCCCCCCTGGGAACCACCACCTCTTGAGCTCCAATCCCTGTTCTTAGCTACAGGATCATATTTCCACCACACCCACATTCCTGACTGCAATCCGTTTGCGCATTCCTAATTACTCAAAGAAATTTCTGTGTCTCTCTTTGGAACAATGGGTGTCCAGCCCCCTTTCCTGTATGATGCTATCAAGACCGAAGGACCCAGGAGTCCATACAGAGAATTCGATCCCAAATCTGTTACTCGCGCAAGCCAGACTCCAAAAGCCCCACGGCGGAAACAGGAGGGGCCACTCGTCTCTTTCAATCAACACCCAGAGTGCGTTCCTGGTCCTGAATATCAATTGACAATTTACTAATAAGACATTGCAGTTCTTACTTAATACTACCTCTGCAAAATACTTCTGGGAAGTACATGAACCCTTCCGTGAAGGTATGGGTCAAATGGATGAGGATAATCCAGCTGGTCCTGAGATGTCTTCAAGTTGGATGCGCAGGTGCATTGTTGGCATTCATGATTATGGTCAAAGGGGTGGATGACGCTACTGCTTGGATAATGCGCATTGCTGTGAGTAGACTCGTTCTAGTTTCCCGCGTCGTTTACCTACTGATACGTTCTGCAGCCTGGTATTGCGATCCTTCATACCGTCTATGGTATCTATCATCTTTCCAGGAAATCATCCGGACGAACCCCTGCCTCTTCAGCCGGATACATGTTGTTTGCGTCGTTCCTCGATGTATCTATCATACCATTCTATGCATTTAGCGCCCTTGTCGGATATAATCACCAGCCAGATTATGGGAAATGGTCGGTGGTTCTAGACGATACGGCGAAGTTCACGCCATTGTTCGCAAAAATAGTGTTTTTCTTAGCGACTGTCGGGGGAGGATTACATGTTGTATCACTGGCCATTGGGTTGTATCTTGCAGTCACATTCCGTAAAATCACGAATCTACCGCCAGATATGAACCCATTGGAGGACAATTTGACATCTCGCCACAAGCGGAATAAGTCGTCCATCTCAACAACATCTACCGCGACAACTATGGCAGAGAAACGTCTTTCCACTCCTTTGGAGAGCAACCGCAGCTCAGGAGCAGCCTACGAAGATCTGTCTCATCCACCAACCATCCCTTTCTTCCACACTCGGACCCAGTCGACCTCGTCCTTCTCAACATACCAATCCACACCTCCTGGATCGCGAGACTCTCGTGTGGATCTTCCAAGTCGCCAATACCAAGCTCTCCGTAACTCGAATGGCTCATCCATAATCCTCGATCAAAAYATCAAGCGTCAATCCGCACCAGCTACRCCACCTAAGCGAATGTCGTACCAAGAAGTCCCTCTCTCAGACAATGGCCATCAAACTCGCCTCAGGGGAAACATGAACCAAGGCTGGTACACATCCGATTCACTATCATCCAAATCCCGCGCCCGTTCCGAATCGCCCCAGAAAGGAAAATACGCGCCCCTCCACCAACGCTACGATTCAACCGATACCCAAGATCTAGGAATACACGCCAATCCTTTAGAATCCAATCCACCCACTCCCCACAAATACCGCTTCACCACCGCCTCCGAATCGCCCCTGTCTGAGATTACCAGACTGTCGTCAAATCCATCTGGGGATATTGCTGATATGTTATCCGAACGCTCAGAAGACGAACCACGCAAGGACAGCTTCAAATCCAAGTATTATGGTGATTTGAAACCTGCTACTCCTCCAGTAATGGTAGGCAGTGCGAACAATAGACAAGTCTCTTCCGGTAATGATTTCTTGAATCAAAAGGGGAGGTTTAAGAAGAGAGATGCTAGTGGAAAGATTGCCGAGGAGGGTGAGGGTGGCAACTGGACAAGATTTAGGAAAGTCAGTGGGATATGAAAGCAATCTTGGTAGTGTTGAGGTATTTACGATGGGAATTGGAGGTCTGGATATTTGGCGTACATTTATGAGGGAGATGGGTTTGGAACATGTGATCGTTAAGGATTGGGTATCTAAGTTGGTGTTCTGTACAAATAACAAGAGAGAAATGAGAACTCGTGCATGTCCAGACATCTCAGTAGACTTCTTCCTCCAAAATTCCTTCATCTTCCAAAATTCCCTCCTCGTCTGACATCTCTCGAGGCGATCCCCCCTCTGATCCTGAATTCGAAATTGAATCTTCACCTGCATTCTCACGTCGAGATCTGACAAATCCAGCCCAGTCGGTACCTCCATTCTTCTCTCCACTCTGCCGATCTCCCTCTCTCCACCCATACTCGTCCCAAACCCCCAAACCACACAAATGTCTCATAGTTGGCCTTCCATGCGGACAATTCCATGGCTTGTCAATCTCCCCCATGTGTCTGACAATGTTTCCCATCTGCTTTTGCGTGAGGGTTTTGCCTATCATGATACTACTTCTACAAGCTCTCATTGCAAACATCTTTCTGACTTTACTAGGTCTAGGCACGGATCCTGTTGGATGCTCGGTCAAAAGAGCCAGCAGTTCGTCCAGGTCCTCAAGAGAAAATGTGGTTTCGCGACTTAATGGCAGAGCGATGACTTGGCAGCGTTGACCAACAGGAAGGTCGCCAGATTGGTCGACATTTAAAACAAAGCCGTTTGTTTCCAAAGCAGAAAGATTCTCGAGAACAATTTCTTCTTCGAGCGCTGTGAGGTCCAGGGTTTTGGGGTGGACTAGGCGTTGGGACTGGACTATGGTTGCCGATTGCAGACGTTCAAAATTGTATTTCTCATCGGATGCATGCTGGTCGATGATAAACAGGTCGTCTGCTCTTGTTGAGCCTTCTACAGATTGAGATTTAAATGCCCTGGAGGCGAGTATAAAACCAAGGTTGAATTGACCAATGATTTTCATCTTGGCAAAATCTGGTTTCGATATCGTTAAAGAGAGCTTTTCTTCCGCTTTGTCAGAGTCTATGGCACGGTCTTCCAGACTAGAGCTCGCGAGAGCCTCATGAGACGATGAGACAGTTTTCAGATCTAGCGCCTGTTGTTTGATACTGGATACATCGGTTTCGACCGGCTTGATAAGGTTGACTGTGCTGTCCTTTTTCCTACCACCGCCTTGTAGTAAAGTCTTGGCTCGAAGCGCATTTGCCTGTGAGGGTTGAACTGCTGCTTCTTCTACCGCTTGAATCATTTCTTGGACTTTGGCTGTCTCTTGAGCTTTCTTTTCATCCTCATCAACATACTCGGCATCTTCGTCAGCCTCTTCTATTGGCGAAGTGGCAGAATCTAGGCCTTGCTCGACGATATCACTTGTGCTTTCGTCAGCTAAGACGGACGAGTCGTTCTCAGGGGCTTCAATGAGCTCTGTTTGCGGATTCAATGGTCGTGATATCTCGTCACCGCGGGTTTCGACCTGCTGATCTACAGCTCCATGAGTTTGGTCGGCCGCCGAACTGACTGGCGACCTTGGAGACAGCACACTCTCTTCTATATCGCCTTCGAGTTCATCCTCACTCAATGCTGAGCTCTGGGTTGTCCCTGGGGCTCCAAACCGTTGACTCAAACGACTTCCAAAAGATGGTAATGGTGCCGCTGCTCTACGATCTGGAGTCCTCATGCGAGAATTCTTCGAGGTGCAGCGAGCGACCCCGACGCTTGCAGGCTTCCCTTTTGGCGTCCCAATTGAGCTTGTGACAGTATGCTCGCCAATTGTGATGGTTGCGAGTTCAGCGGTGCCGCGATGGGGCGTGACAGCAGTCATGAATCGGTTTGATAAAGATCTTGGTGTTTTCGAAGGGGATTGGAGAGCAGGTATTGGATACTCATCTACGCGATTGTTGGCACCATCGGGAGCAGAAGTCCCCCTAGATGTTTGTAATTCTGCGAGTCTCTCATTGAAATCGGCCACAGGAATTGGTGGCCTATACGTTGCTGAGGCAAGTGACGACTCAACTGTAGAGAGTGAGCCGACTGGTTCCTCAGAGTCCACTGGCCCATTAAGCTCTGCTTCGTCGGTTGTCTTTTCAAGCCTATCATTCAGTCTCTGCTTCTCTCTGGAGACTCCGCTGACTGCAGTAGGGTCCTTTGAGACTGCAATCGTTAGTTCGACTCTGTCTTCTGCTTTTCTCTCAGCCCAATTTGAGATGAGACTAATTGCCTCACCATTCCTGTTCATAGAGTCTCGAGTCATACTATCAATCTTGTCCCCTACACGTCGAGATCCGCCTGCTTCATGCTCATCGGGGGCGTGGTCTCTTTTCGAGGGCTGCAGAGTATCATCAAACTCTTCTTCGTCGTCTGACTTCGAATGGACTTCGCCTGCTGGGGACATTTTTGAAATTGTAGATGTTTCCCGGCTAATTGTCAACTGCTTGTATGAAGGTTGCTTCTGCGCTGGAAGCTGTGAGACTGGCACAGTATAGTCTTGTGAGTCGAATAGTGCAGTAAGAGCCTCCTTCAAATTTTCCAGCATTCGGGTCTGGTCGTGTAGCAAAATTGTTCTTTTGTCAGGGCTAACATTGACATCGTACAAATGAGTATCGAGTTCGATGTTGGCAAATATAAAGGGGGATTGAGAACCATTGTAGGCTTTGTAGACCTCGTTAAAAGCTTTCGCAACTTGTGGCAGACCACAAGGTCTAGCATTGACGAAGAACATTTGCCTATCCGGAGTCTGTCGCCCCTCACCTGATGCTGGGCGTGAGATATGCCCGGTGATGCGAATGTCTTTCTGCCCTCCGTCTTCTTGCGTACTCCATCTTTGACTAGGGGCGCTAGTCGGCTCAAGCTCTAGTCTTAAGTCCATTGACACAAGAGCTGTAAGGGTTTTCGCGCCAAAGACGTTCACAATATTTTCCCTCGTGGTTTTGTTTCCTTTCGTGGAGAACAGTGATGTCTTCTTTCCCTTGCCCGCTTGCTGTGAGACCGAGAACTTGATACCCGTTTGTATGCAAGCATACTGTCCCAATACCCCCACCACTCGACCCCATTCTCTTTTTATATTTCGCTCTAGTTCCCGCCGTCTTACAGGAAGATTGTTGAAAAGATTGTCGACAGAGACTGTTGTGCCCTTTTGCGCTGCTACCACGCTGGTGCCTTTAAGCTTTCCAGATACCTCAAACTCAAGCTTCGTACCTTTCGGAGCGTCTGCTGCAAGACATGTTGTAATAGAGAATTGTGAGAGCGCACAAAGCGAAGATAAGGCTTCACCACGGAACCCAAAGGTCTGAAGGGTTGTCAGGTCCGAGTAAGTCGTGAGTTTCGAGGTATGATGCTTGAGCGCGAGCGTCTCGTAGTTGTCCTTAGAAATGCCATCTCCATTGTCCTGTACTTCGATTGAGTCTAATCCTTGGTTTTTGAAGCGAACATCTGATCCAATCATATTAGCACACGTAAACTGGTGAGCTAGCTGATCTTGATTTTACCAATGTTTGTTGCACCAGCGTCAAGGCCATTCTCCACGAGTTCTTTGACGACAGAGCACAGATCGACAATAACTTGACCAGACTGGATTTGATGGACCTGCAAGCTGTTAACATCCGCATGAATAATGGGCAATCATTATAAACTTCCTGTGTGGCCTTCAATGGCTTTTATGGTGGCCATGACATGATTGATGTATGAGATTCGTGCAGCAGGGCGACGCGACAAGGAAGCCCCACCACGCGACTTGTTAGAGTGGTTTTCCAGGGCGAGCGCTTCGCCTTTTAGTACTGTATGCGCAACTGCGCAAACAGCGATGTACTGCATATAGCCAGCTCATCTCTATGTCTATGTCCATCATCCCGATCGTAAAAGTGCACGATGTTTTGATCATTATCCATGTCTGTGTCTGGTTGGTCGACAATTTCTGCTATTTTTCCAACATGTAAAGATTGAAAGCTGTGGACAGGACGAAAGAATTTGTAATTTTCTTCTTGTATGGAGGAAAGGCGGATATCCTCCGAGTAAACAGATGTCACTATATTTTCTATTTGTTGGAATAGGACACATCGGGATATCCTATTCCTTTGTCACTTGTGCAATCTGAAATACCTTGGACCACGTTGGTCAATTCTACCTGCCGTCAGGTTTTTCCTAAACATTGAGCTGTTACCTTCTGGGGGTGATAGTCCCAGTTGCTCTCCTACTGTGCATACTTGTGCGTTCCTTCATCCAGATGATTGCCAGCACGCGTCCCAAAATAATTCTTGTGCTACAGCCCCACCAGCACTAGGATGTTAAAATATGTCGCCGAATTTTCAAATTTGAGTGCAGGTTCAAGTTTTGGATTGTTCTTTGAGAAACGCATAATTGTACATTCACTTTTGCAGAGGAAACTGATATCTGAGTTCCGAATGAACCTCCGAAGAAAATTATCCATGGGTCCTTGTCAGGAAGCGAAAAGAGCCTCAGGGGAAGCAGGGCAGGGCAGGAGCACGTCATCGGAATAACTATTCTTCCGGTACCAGTTCTGAGTTTATTAGGTGGGTCGCAAGTAGCAACCCCACATCTTGTGACTGGGCTCTGGAGAACAAAACCAGAGGAACCCCCCATCAGAAGTTTTGTGATCATAAAATATTTCGCATTTGACCACAACGCATTGTGTCTCTTATATCTTTGTACTTCTACGGCTAACTATTTGTTTTCAACATCGAGCAACATCTGCCCTACCCCACTCTACCACCTCCCGACCCGATCGTCCTCCGCCTGTCCCAACCTCGTCACCGAAGATGTCTACACCGCCACGCCCGTCCCAAGGCTCTTCGTCTGCTGGAAAGACTAATGGCCCGGGTAAACCTCTTGCTCACATTGATCTAGATGGTCACGACCTTCCTCCTTCTCCCGCACCATCGAGCCCACGCAATGGCAGGAAATATGCTCTTGCGACTGAGGTGGTTTACACCGAAAACAAAGATCAATATGGATCCTCAAACATGCCCATTTACCAATCTGCGACTTTCAAGCAGACGTCTGCACATGGAGGATCAGAGTACGACTACACACGATCGGGAAACCCAACACGAACACATTTGGAACGTCATCTAGCAAAGGTTATGAATGCAGCCAGAGCGTTAACGGTTGGATCTGGAATGGGAGCTCTGGACGTCATAAGTCGAGTTCTGCGACCTGGAGACGAGGTCATTACCGGTGATGATCTATACGGAGGCAGCAATCGACTTTTGGAGTTCTTGGAGGACCACCAGGGGATCATTGTCCATCACGTTGATACCACTACACCAGAGAAAGTTAGAGGGGTGATTTCGCCCAAGACAGCGATAGTACTACTAGAAAGTCCAACCAACCCGCTGATCAAAATTGTCGATCTCCCCTCGATCGCGAAGATTGTGCACGAGAGCAACCCCAAAACATTGGTGGTTGTCGATAACACTATGCTTTCACCAATGTTATGCAATCCGCTCGACCTTGGAGCCGACATCGTTTACGAGTCCGGGACGAAATACTTATCCGGTCATCACGACATGATGGCCGGCGTTATAGCCTTTAATGATCCTGCAATTGGAGAAAAGATGTACTTTACAATCAATGCGACCGGCAGCGCACTTCCACCCTATGAATCCTTCTTACTTATGAGAGGCATCAAAACTCTAGCAATTAGAATGGAGAAGCAGCAATCCAACGCACAGGCAATCGCAGAATTCCTTGAGTTGCATGGATTTCGAGTACGTTATCCTGGCTTGAAGTCCCACCCTCAATATGATCTGCATTGGTCTATGGCGCGTGGGGCTGGGGCAGTGTTGTCCTTTGAGACTGGAGATGTCCATTTGTCGGGGCGTATCGTGGAAGCAGCTCAGCTGTGGGGAATCAGCGTTAGTTTTGGTTGCGTCAACAGCTTGATTAGCATGCCCTGCCAGATGAGCCATGCGAGTATTAGTCCGGAGACAAGGAAGGCAAGACAGATGCCTGAGGATATTATTCGGCTGTGCGTTGGAATCGAAGATGTCGATGACTTAATTGATGATCTGAGTCGAGCAGTATGTACCGCGAGGATCCCATGAAGATGTTTGCTAACCAAATACAGCTTATTCAAGCTGGCGCCGTCACAGTAACGTTAGACAGCTTCCATGCAATTGGCTCAGCGCAAGCCATCGCGCAAGTACCGATAGAAGAGTCAGATGCTGCTGCAGCACCATTAAAGGGGCCACCGATAGTTTAATTTAGTATTGTACAGGTTGCTGGCGTTTATACGGGGGGATCTAGGTTGCAAAATTCTCGCTCGGGTACATAGGTACATTATCATACCGAGCGTTGAGGCGAAATGATAAGATATAACAAAATCCATTCTTCGATATTCTGAAGTGATGGTTGACACTTTTGATCAAATATAACGAGATAGCTCTCATCTCTTGGAAACGAAGGCCGTTCCTTGTTTCGACCTCTCCAGCCTTGTTCAAAGCTGTCAGCTGAGGGCGAATGTTCGCTGGTAATAGTACAGTACATCTGCTAAAGTCAGGGCAGCTCCCACCTAGTCACTGGCTTCCAACAAATTCCATGGAGGCGAATGTTTCCAGGCGATTCAAAACTCCGATTCAGAGCTTATTTACTCTCCTCAGAAAGCTTGGTTGCAAGAGCTAGTAGGGCTGAATGTACTGTACAAGGTACAGTACGCCACAGTCTTGGCGATGCTGGCAGTGCCACCACCTTTGTGAAAACATTGGTTTTCTGTCAGTCATATATCCGAAAACAATTTCAGCGGAGCCTTGTTCGTATGTTTGCTATTGTCACAAATCCAATGCTATAAGAGCAGTCAGCCACGTATTGAGATCAAGACGTTGGACTGTGAGCGTAAACGTCTTTACCTCGTTACGAAGCCAAGCTACCCAGTGGCGAATTCTGCGATTCAATTCTCAACCGGCCACCCGGTGGACAGAGAGAACGGCACGCTAGTGTGTATTGTCCCATCGTCTTTCGTACATTATAATATAATGTGCCAAATAATATGAGTCAATAGACTATAGGGCAAGTCGGTAGGTAAGTAGATATCTATGTTATCATGCTCTAAAAGGATCGACTGAACGTGTATTAAGACTTTTCTCGTCTTTAGTAGCTTCTCGGGTGTGCCACTTTTTGTGCCCACCAAGAGCCGGCTTGAAATCGAATTTGATTTGGAAGATCACCCTCCCCCACTATCCTATCGTTATGCGAATCGCGAACTGCAGCCATTGAGATTGAGATTCCGTCGAGGGGCTAGTGGAACTTCAGCCGCAATATTCGCTTTTGTCGACGCTCGCAGGCTCCAATTTTGCAGGTCCCTAGATGCCAAGAAGGCCGCACTAGCCCTCCCTCTGGATGTGGCTTTTATTGCAAGTATTGATACGCCATGTTGCACTGTCCCATCTCTCAGCTGAGAGCAGAAGACCACTATTCATTGGCCCATAATGTGTGCTACTTCCCCTCCACTATGTTTAGATCGCAATAAAGTCGAGATGCTCTCCCTCTTACCGAATCCACTTTCCAATCTACTCTTTCAAATACGGAGCTCGTCTTATGCTTCCAGCGCTCACGCTATTTRATTGCTTCTATCCCCAAACCCAGTCGTAATCTTTGTTGGTCAGAAAATCCAAGTGGACTATCGCAATCTTTCGGATTGCCAATATGGCTCAGCCTTCCCTTAGAGCAGGCCCTTCATCTGCCCTACCAGAAGGATACAAAGCGCACTGGAATACGCAGTATAACGCATGGTTAGTTTAAGTGGAATGTRTTGAAGCCGGAGTACTTACAGAAAACGCTTTAGGTTCTATGAAAACATCTATACTGGAGTGTCAGTATGGGAAAAACCGACGCAGCCTGTAGCCTCACCACAGGCATTAGGTGTCCCTCCACCAGGACCACCCCAATCATATCAATCAAAGCCTGCAGAGACGAAGGGACCCGATCCAGCAGCACTATCTATGGCAATGGCAGGTGTTTCCTTGGGACCGGAACAAATTGGAAGACCGGCAATTCAGCAACAGCAATCTGGGTATCTTCCGGCGGCTCAACAAACCCAGCTCTATCAGCAGCAACCCTCGTATGGAGCATCGCCGGCCACATCATATCAGCAGTCTCACACTCAAACTCCTGTATCTCAACAATCTACTCAAACTTATAGCAATCAATCACCTTCACCAGCAATTTTGGCCGTTCAACAACAACCTCAGCAGATGGTACACGGGTCACAACCACAACCTAGCTATCAAACGTACCAAGCTCCTCTCTCGACCACATCTCCTACCCCACAAAGTGTATACACTCAACAACCAGTTGTCCAACAAGTTTATAATCCAACTCCCTCGCCAAATGTCCCTTCTCAAGCGTACTCACAGCAAACAGTGTATACCCCTATATCTACGCCTGGGCAAGTGCTCTCTCCGCAACCTGGGGCCCCAGTAGTCAATCCACAACAGCAGACTCCTGTCAGTCCTGTTCCAAGCGCTGATAATACAGTCTCGCCCCAGCCAGTAACCAATATAGCTAGCCCAGTCGACGTAGCGCGAGGCACACAAATTGGTCAACAGCCGTATGGAGCTCAACAGCCATACACTGGGAACCATCTACAGCAACCAAATACTGCAGCAAACGTTTACCCGTTCCCTTCACCGACTCTTCAAACTCAAGCTCAACACGGTCAAAGTCCAGTCCATGGTCAACAACAACCGCAACAAGCTCATGGTGCTCAACCTGCTCAACCTGCTCAGAGCTCCCAACCAGTGGGGCATGGTCAACAGCCTGCATCTAATCCTACTCCTGCAGCAAATAATGCCCATCCGACAGCAGCAAAGYCAGGGTTCATGGGCATGGTCGGTGGTGGAATGCTAGAAGGTCTCGCGGCGAAAGCAGGTGCTGGAAAGTACTTGGACAAATACACTGGATCTACACATAACACTACCACAGCAGCTACATCGCCTCAGCCTCAAAACGGAACTCAATCCGTGTATGGGGTTCAGCCTGCTACATCTCCTCAACCTCAATATGGAGCTCAACCTGCCATATCTCCCCAACCTCAGTATGTAGCTCAGCCAACTGCATCTCCTCTACCGCAATATGGGGTTCAACCTGTCTATGGAACACCCTCACCAGGTGTTCAGCAACAAGTTTATGGTGCTCCACAACCACAGTATGGAGCTCAACCTCAGTATGTTACGCAGCCAGTCTATGGTCAACCACAGCCTCAATACGGCGCCGCAGTGGTAGGCGCAGGTGTCGGTGCTGGCGTAGGAGCCACGGCMGTCGCCGCGAGCTCCAACACCCCAGCTGCTGGTGCTAAACCAGCCAAAAGCAGTAAAGCTGCCGGGCTTGCTCTACTAGGTGGCGGAGCTGGCTTGATTGGTGGTGCGCTCGTCGCTGGTATGGTAGGGGGTAAGAAAAAGAAGAAAAGTCATGGCATCTTTGGGGGACACGGCGGAGGTCATGGGCATGGAGGAGCCCATGGAGGTCATGAGGAGCAGTATGCTGAGGGCGAAGAATATGAGGAGGAGGAGGCTGATGATGGTGGAGATGATGATGGGGGTGGTTGGGGGGATTTTGAGTTCTAGGGCGTGTGTGGTTGTTTTAAGGCTTGGGACGTACAGTACGTATGAAAACCAGCGGGGCTCGGAGGCCTGATACTCAAGAATTTCAGAGTTTGTGATTTGACACACATGTCAACTGTGGCTTATGAAAAATTCCTAGTGACCTTTATGAAATTCTTCAAGTTCACCAGCTGGCGTGTTAGTTTCACGACTTTGATGACAGACTTATAGACCAAATCACTATCTACAGTAATCTTCTTGAGGCTGGAGTTTTTGCTTTCGCATATGGGACAACACGGACTCACTCGTTGCGACATATATGTTATGGTCTCTTGGTAGGTTTGAGCAGGGTCTCGGATGAAAACTGTAGGTGCTTATTTTCAATTGCCCACAACAACTTCTTTCATCTTCCTTGGATTTAAGTTCATATGCCACCCTGTCACCACAGAGGTCTTCCTTCCACCTCCACTAATACTAGAAATAATAAGTCTGCTACTTTAGGATTCTCGGGAGAATCCTAGATGAATAAAATCAATTTTCTCTTATGCACATTGCCAAAAAGAAACGCTTGGAGACTGCAAGAATCGAACTCGCGACCTCTCCCAATTTGTAGCTCATTCTATTCACTTGTGGATGTTTCACTTGTGACGAATGATACTGCTAAGGGAACATTATACCACTAAACCAAGTCCCCAATTGTTAGAAGCTGGAGTGCTATTATACCTTAAGAATAAACTCTCTGCGGTGGAGAACTTGTTGGGAGAAATTTCGGGTGGAGGGAAACGAGGGTCATGGCTCACATCGAATTGTGGAGTGTTTTCTCTCCAGTTTCCGGTGCGTAGGGTTATTGGACATACTTTAATGCTGCGTGGAACCGGGATTAAAATAGAGATGCTCGTTTGAGCAGGTCTTATGGGGAAGTGGCTGTGGTGTAAAATTCAGATATCGAGAATAGAAGGTAGGGAAACGCAAGGGCAATGGAAAATATGTCCATAGGTTCTACATACAGCTGATCTTTCTGTAGAGCAGGCCCAAATGAAGCAATTTCCCACATAATTCGAATCGTTGTTCAGCCCCATACGCCCTTCAATTGACCCGAATGCACTAAGCGAGGGTTATATAGTGATATTTTCTCTTATGCATCATCCAGCATTTTATGCCCCGTTTTCGTCATCCCTAATATGTACCGCGGCTCTTCTCGTAGATCTCCAAGGTAGTTTTCTTTATACCTTGCACTAAACTAGATTGATAAACGCAAGTATCTTCGTCCCACGTCTCTCTAGCGCTTTTGACACCATTCGGTTCCAGCACCTCTCCCAGCTTGGAGACCGCATCTATAGCTCGTTGCACCTCACTGAGAACCACAGCTTGCACAGCTTTTTCAACTGGGGCATCGACACTGAAACTACCGACTTGAAGCTTCACCGTGTTCTCTCCTTCTGGGGTGGAATTTGCGCGTCGGAGTAAGGCTTGGTAGCATTCGGTGACTTGTTGTAGGAGAATGGTATAGAATGGAAACCGAGAGGAGTCCTTGCATATGCAACAGCCTGAGTATTGCTGTACTACAACGACTGCTTGCCGAGTTGTCATAAGAATATGTTCCATTGGCTGGGTGTCAATCGTGGCAGAGACTCGATGGAGCTGTTCTGAGGCGCGGAGTGCAGAGACAAAACAGGTGCAGTCTCCACTGTTGACTCGGTTGTAATTGGCCATTGCTGATCTTATCTAGCTGTCCAAATGATTGCACACAGTAGCGTGTGACTTATTCTTTCTGTCACTCGAAAGATCTTTGCGTTGTACCTCGTAAAATACGTCCACCGGGGGCAACTTTCCCTAGCCCATCGACGACCCCTTCAATCTCTTCGGATCTTTATTTGACCGACTTCATCGCTGTTTTGGAGATTATTGTTCAGGTATCCGAGTACCTGTATTAGCGAGATGTTCCGGGTAATACCCGTGCCATATTGATGCTCCGGATTATCGTCAGACATGCTCCGGGATGACAAGTAAGCTTGCTTTTGTACTCCACCACTCCATTATCGACGATTCCAGTCGGGGCTATCCTGCTGTTTTCGGTCTTTAAAAATCATCCTCTACAGTCTGAATGATAGTCCGGGTTTCGTGCAGCTCCGAAGATTGAAATCTCCCAGTCGGTGCTTCTCACAGCCAGCAAATTATGTACTTGCATTTAGCACTAGACTTTAAAAGTCTTTAACTCCTTGCGTTCAGCTGTAAATTGGAAAAATTTATCCATTTTAACTCTATCTATTCAAACTTGTCCAAACATAAGTTTTCGCCAAGATGAAGGTATCAACTCTCCTCGTATGCCTTTCTGTCACTGCCGCTTTGGCACTGCCGTATACTTCACGTTAGTTCTTCCCACGGTATTTCTTGGTGGAAACATACTCTGATATAGAGCTAATGTTTCTTAGCTGCGCCAGCATCTCTAAATCTAAAGCGCGATATCGAAAGTGTGGACAAGAGAGACATCGAATCTGTTGACAAACGTGATATTGAGAGCGTCGACAAGCGCGATATCGAATCTGTAGATAAGAAACGGGACATCGAGTCGGTCGACAAGCGCGACATTGAATCCGTTGACAAGAAACGGGAYATCGAGTCGGTCGACAAAAAGCGTGATATTGAGAGCGTTGACAAGAAACGGGACATCGAGTCGGTCGACAAGCGCGACATTGAATCCGTTGACAAGCGCGACATCGAATCCGTTGACAAGAAACGGGACATCGAGTCGGTCGACAAAAAGCGTGATATTGAGAGCGTTGACAAGAAACGGGACATCGAGTCGGTCGACAAAAAGCGTGATATTGAGAGCGTTGACAAAAAGCGAGATATTGAGTCCGTCGACTAAGGTGGTTCCTCAATTTACCGTCCATGCGCTTCAATCCTAACTCACGCCAGGTTTTCGTCGAAGCACTGTCAGGCTAGACAATCCACTTTACACTTACTATGGAGAACGAACTGAGCAGTAAGCCGTTTAAGTTTCCAGGATAGGGAGGTCAAATAGGCGGTGATACGAACTACAAAGACATTAAATTATGTAACTCCACTTGAAATACATGGCGATCTGAATCTTCAAGGAGAGCCGAGTTATTTTTGTGATGACTTAAAGTGTAATTATATGTTTCACTCTTAGATCTGAGCCATTGTCCTGAGACAATTTTAAATGTTAGTAGTGTGAGTAATTCAAAGAGTGTTGTGATTAAAGCTCGACTAGGAGCATATGAGGGCACCGCTCAGCCTGTTTTCAAGTCAAATGAATTAAACAATGCTACATCTATTCGGAGTATGCACAATCTACGGAGGACGACGATGAAATTTCCTAATATCAACTACGAAGGATCGGAGTACCCCTATCTATCGACACTGTACTAGAGAATTGAGAGCGCGTAAGCTGGTCATTGATCTGACATGTGGCTAGGTTATAACATGCAAACACCGCCCAGCATTCTTTCCAAACCCTACTCAACACAAAGGATATTTCACAGTAGCTTGCGTCATGACGGAATCCATCGCTAAACCCGAGTGGTCCGAAGCATTGATAAATAATCTTCCACAGTGTGCTGTATGCTCATAACTTGTCAAAATCTCGTCCAGCTTCTTCCCTTTTTCCACAGCACGGTGCATTAGTCTCCATGCATAAGTGCAATGCCAAACGTGGTATTCTCTCGTACCCCAGAAGGTGCCTTCAAAAAACCCGAGCTCTTCTAGCGGAATGAGACTTAGCCTCTCCAGTATTGGTCCCTCATCAGCAGGCCCAGAGCTTTGGTAAAAAGGCCAAGGACTATGCATCGCCTTTATTTCAGCGTTGAGTTCAGCGTCGAAGCAGTCAGGATGTTGCCATGAGGTGGTCATGACATCAAATATACAGCCTCTCGCGACAGCTTCAGACGGAGTATGACCACATCCTTGTCGACCCGGTGTCGGCCAGAGAAGACGTTCTGACTCTGGGGCTTGAGACGTCCCTATCTCCTTTGAAGAAAATAGAGGATCTTGTCGGTTGTTGTGATGAGTATGTCTAAAAACTCTCTGCAACAACGTCCCGGTTACTCCAAGAATTATTGAGCTGAAGATGAGACAGCTTAAGGAAATGATAGCGCAGATGACTAGGAAGCGACGTGACCTTTTGTATTCGTAGGAATTGAGTTCAGTGTGATTGGTAGCCTGTCGGTCTTGAGTCTCAGAACTGTCCTTGCCCCCTCGAAGAGACTCGTACTTTGGTGATCGTAAAACCTTTGTTCCAGTCGTGAACAATTCGAGCAAAGAGCCACGTGACTGTGATTTGGAGCTCATGGTTGTCCAAGGGCGATGATGAAAAATACTTTCTCAGAATTCCCACTACATTTCGAGTTTCTTGCTGATTTTTAGCCAAGCGCTAGGAAGTGGAAAGTCCGGAGCCTGCTGAATATCCGGAATTGCAATATCTTTTTCGGCAACTTCGCTTAACCCCTGAACAAAGGAGCCGAGAAGGAAGCACTGGCCACAACTCATCAAAAATAAACCATGCGAGATCATTAGCCAGCTGAGAAAAGCTCCAAGCATGCTTCTCATTCTGAATCTCAAGATGTACTCATCCGAAAGCATATATCCAATTTCCGCACATTCTTTTCTGAATCGCGTTTCAAACTCCAGAAAAAGGAGTAGCTGCCAACTGAGGATCGCTTTACTCCTCTTGTTTCTATGGGTTGCTTCGTCAGCAGCTTTTGGTAGTCTCATAGCTATCTGGAAAACCTCTAATAGTGAGTTTTAATACTTAGGAGATGATACACCTGGCCCTAACGAGACGTCTAGTGGGCGATATCAGCCAAAGAGCCACTTTGAATCAGTCCCATGAGTGGTGGAGTGGCTTCATGGGAAGTGAGTAGTACCTCCGTATTTCTTGATATAATGATTAATAATCCTAGAAAGTTGAAAAGATGATGGCGAAGGCTGCAGAGCATATTCGTTACATTACGAACTATGGCTCGATGAATAATGTGCTAGAGAAAGAAAGTAGCATCAAGGGTTATGTATACAGATATATCCTACACGTAATAAAATTTGTTTCCAAACAACATGTCAATATGCTTGCATTCTACGCAGTTCGTTTGCTGTATCAATTCTTACGTCGTTACGGAACAACAAGTAAGTATTGTGAATATAGTGTTCTCCAAGTAGGCCAACCTTGCCCAACTTCCGGATTTAGCCCATGCAAGCTATAAATGGGACCCACAAAAGATTCCTCCACTGAAGACTAGCGCTTATCCTATGCTCCTCCTTTTCTTATAATGTTTGATTTTCGACGTGAGGTTGTAGACATTGCTCTTACGGTCATTTCAACTCTGCCTACTGCTGTGTTCATTTGTGCATCATGCCCCGAGCCTTCCGATTTCCTCTCAGCACGAGAAATCGGGATGTATATTACGAGGATCACCAATGTGAACATGAAGCAAATGAAGACAAAACGCCAGCAGGGAATGGTGATATTGTCTCTGCCTTGAGTGTATGGTCCCTAGTTACGTTGACATGCGGACTGGGAGGGTAAGTCAACTCTCTAGAAACCACAACTTGTCAGTCTCTAATCATCAATAGTCTCCAAGTGGCTTGGTCCGTTATTCTGTCACATGGCGCAGTAAAAATTGATCTCGTCCTCTTTAGCACCACGATACTAACAAGTTGTGTCAGCCCTTCCTTATCTCCATGGGTCTTTCAAAGTCTCTCTCTTCACTGGTATGGATCGCTGGGCCTTTCAGCGGTGTCATTATCCAACCATTAGTGGGAGCATGGAGCGACCGAAGCCGTATTTCATGGGGTCGCAGAAAACCCTTCATCCTTGGGGGAACGTTGGGAACAGTACTATCCATGGTTTTCTTGGGCTGGCTTGACGATCTCACAAAAAGGTCCACCGGATTCTCATACAGTGAGAAAGAAGATGAAGGATACAAACGAATTGCTACTATCCTTGCCATTGGCGGGATCTATATCCTGAACATCTCAATTCAACCTCTTCAAATGGGCCTCAGAGCACTTATTATCGAGAATTGCCCAAGACGTCAACAGGAGCTGGCTAGTGCATGGGCTAGTCGGATGACTGGCGCCGGGAATATCATTGGATATCTTACCAGTATCGCAGATCTACCGTTGATTATCCCGTGGATCTCTGTCACTCAATTTCAGGGGTTGTGCTTAATTGCTTCTGTTTCTTTAATTATTGGTGTTGGCATCACTTGCATTGCGGTCGCCGAGAATACCCTAGAGGATGCCCAATTACCAACAGAAGGCAACTCAAGTTTCATGTCTTGTTTAGAACAATGGTCACGAACTTACAAAACCATGCCACCAAAGATAAGAAAGGTCTGCCGGATTCAATTCTGCGCATGGATGGGATGGTTTCCAGTACTTTTTTATAGTACAACGTGAGTAATCCCCATAACATCTTTAAGCTGGTACAGAAAGCTGACTTGTCAACAGTTATATAAGTGATCTCTGTAGGTTCATCAAATTTGAGTCTTATTCTCATCACTGACASTGAGAAGACAGTAAATCACTCTTGCCTCGCTACGACACGACAGCTTTTCACATGCGAGGTATAATTCACGAGAGAGGTCTTCGAGTCGGAGCTTTTGCTAGTCTCATATTCGCCATTATTGCGCTCGTGGCAAATGCGATCCTCCCCTCCATCGCATCTCATACTACCAAGAGCGAAGAAACGAAGCCAACTCATCTASGGAAGCCGACGATAGTTCAACTTTGGACATGTTCGCACCTACTGTTTGCCATTGCGACGTTTTCCACAATTTTTGTCACTTCCAAGACAGGCGGGATAATCCTAATAAGCATCTTGGGAATGTCCTGGGCATTGACACTGTGGGCTCCTTTCGCCATCATTGGAGTGGAAATTGCTACACTCCAGAACATTCGCAGCAACAATCATGAAGATCTATTCGAAGCAGCCACAAGTTGSGATGCAGGCGTTATTTTGAGCTTACACAACATAGCAATCTCAGCTCCACAGATCCTTGCAGCTTTAGCGTGTAGTGGAATATTTGGGGGGGCCCATCTTTTGGGAAGTTCAGATGCTACKGGTTGGACTTTGAGAGCTGGTGGCGTTGCAGCTTTAGGAGCAGCTTTCTTCTCGCGTACTCTGTCTCGAGAGATCTAAGACTCCTTCTACGTGAGTTATTCAGCTTGGTATATAGATCAAATAGATGCAAGGCTATGTAGTTGGGTAAGCGAAACTCGCACATTCAGTCTCGAATGACCAAAGTTAGAACGTGTCTACGCAAAGCAAAGCATAAGCAACTGTTTGACTAAGCACACTTTTTTGTTTACAAATATGTCTCAAATAAAATGTGGAAGTGTCCTTCCTAACGTATGAATAAAGTCTATATAAATCCAGTGMATAAACTCTTCGTTGGAGTGAAGAAATACCGATCTTCGGTAGTGTTGTGAAGTTGTCTTCTCGTATCGACTGGCGTTTCCAAAATAGCTCGTGTAATTTCGGAACTATGGCATAAGAGCTATTTCAAATATGCTGAGTGAATTATATCCCGGAAGTGCTAGTTTCAATGTTCGGAAGGGTTTGGTGATCTAAGTTTGACACCTAGAAGGTGGGGGTGAGGGGGGGGGGGGCGAATTGGAATACCGGAAAAGGCAGGCACTAGAGTCCTTCCGCATCAAATGTTACTTTTCACWTCATCAAGTGATGCTTAARTTATTGCTCAGATATTATCCTSTCCTTGAAAGTTATTGCTCGAGAAAGTCAACTTTGAGTTTTACAAACTTCGATRAAGAATGCTTTCAGTTCTGGGATCAAAGCACGGTTATAAAGCCTTGTTGTCGAAGGAAGATCTAGAGTCCGAGGGGAACGAAGATTCTTCATCTAAGYTACTCGAAAACAGAGCGAGAGGAAACACAATCATTTACATTATCCTGCCTTGGGTTCTTTGTATAGTTCTCGGTATAGCTCTATTTATGGTGTCATCGGCACATCATGSCTCACACATTCACGGCACTTATGARACTGGGTTTGATACTGAACTTGGTACTACTTATTCAGKACAGMCTCATTTGACCAGAAACTGATTGCACGTAGCTCCTGCGAATTCCGTACTAGGGCTCACAAAGGTCAAGTTTTACGGAGGAGTCCAGGTAGACCCGAATGGCACCTACTATTTGTCCAGCAATCCAGCAGAACCAAAATTTGTCGGACCTGCAAGTCAAGAGATTGACGATGCTTGGAATAATATGTTGCTCCATAGTAAGCGCTCAAGCTGATCCCTCCCCCCACCCTCCCAAAACCAGCCGCAGATTGCTAAAGAGATCCCAGAACGTTACTTAGGCCTTACCCCCGAAGAAGTTGCACAAACGGACTTCAAAGTGGACGAAAAAGATTGGATATTTGACCTCTACTGGGTCTCGTAAGTAAATTTTGCTTAAATTACCAAAAAATCATATCAACTACTGACTGAAATATTCTCCTAGTCCAAATACTTTCCACAGCCTTCATTGTCTGGTTTGTGTTACCGTCTCCATTGATTTGTATATATTAATGTAAATAGGACTATATGCGACGCTCGCTGGACAGAGATTATTACRAAGATATTGAGGACTTGCCGCCACGACCGTTCAGAATGTCACATCGAATGCACTTAGGTATGTAGATGATATTGACTGAGATTCCAGAAGGACCTTGTTTAATTTCAAAGACCTAACATCATATGTAGATCATTGCATAGAAGCTCTCCGGCAGACTCTAACGTGCTCACTGGACATGACTCCCGTACCTAGACCGTGGATTCCTGAGGCGGGGATTTACCATGCCGATATTGATCAGTGGCACACCTGTAGAGACTACAGTTCGGTAAGATCTTGGATGGATTGGAGGAACCGTAACGAGGAGGATAGTGACTTTGTTAATGTCACCCATCGGTATAAGGACCGAGATGCGTTGTATGCGAAATAYAACCCTTGGTAATGACGATGACTCCGGTCGAGAAGCATTATGAATGACGAAGAGAATGGAAGAGAGTGGGCGTCAAGGCGAATCTCATAGACGGTAGTTTGAAACAGATGTTTGACGAATGCAACTGATGCTTGCCTAACGGCAATGAATAGAGTCAAATGGATTTCTGATAAGCAAGTTGCATTGAGAGAAACTAGAATTTGCCACATATTCAATGATACTATTTTGCTAGTCCAAATATAGCCATATGTTAATACAGGTGCTGATGTTTCGGCGAGAACTGAAAGACAATGAGGATAAATTGACTTGGCCTGTCATATTAGCGAAGYATGCAAACTCGATTCGACGGGACGAGCTCATAAARTGAACAAGTTGAGTAATTCGCCAGTCTTGGCCATATGTAAATTTCGGAGTTAACAGCTAAGAATTCTCCACCCTAACCATCTGCCAGCTCTTGGCCTTTTCGTATGCCCTTGGCCAAAAGCTTATCTTGAAATAATCTCCATCCCTCCTGACAACAACTTCTAGCTCGGTCTCAAAATGTTCCGCACATCTCCAAGCATGGGAGCTCCAAGTAATCTCATCCCCTTCTTTCAAACCAGCCGCTTTGGCTCGACTCCCTCCCCTGAGGCTTTTTACAGAGCCCCCTTCAAAAGCCTGCCTATCCAGTCCAAGATCGAAGATCTCTTGATCAAGCTGTATCAAACAATGGCTTTTCGCTCCAAATACCTCGACTGGAAGCAATATCTCCTTTCCACTACACATACGATCATACCGCTCTCTAGCATCGTTTCCCATTAAAGGCGCCAGGAAGCYGATCCATTCGTCTATTCCGTGCTGTTTTCCATTCCTTCTAGCGACCGCTAGTTCTTTTATTGCTAGATCTTCAATGGGCCTTTGTGGTGGTTTTGTTTTCTCCGTTAACTTTCGAGCTGCAAAGTCAGTCCCAATGACGAAAGCCCAAGCCCTTGTTTCAAGGTGTTCCAAAGCGTAGGCGTCACTTCTGGAAGCCAATTCTAAAAGGTCGTTATGAGGAAGATGCAAATATGGGCTCGTGTAATACTTCATGCACAGCATGCTTAAGGTTTTTTGAAAATAATCGCCGGTACGAAATTGGTTGGGTGGTCGGAAAGGAAGATAAATTGATAGTGTATGCTTGATTCCTTCGAAAAGCCAGTCGATCTCTGGATCTACAACAGATGGGCCAAGAAAAGCGTGTACCATTTCGTAAGCCATTCTTCTTATCAAGTCGTAGTCTTGGACATGAAGGACTTGGTCATCGTAATCGAAAATATGACTACGGATGAATGAGGTTCCCCCGAACGATTTTGAAGACCCGTTGTTCCTTACAAAATGGCGGTAAGGACTCGTTGGGGATGGAACATGGTTGAAGAACCGAGAGACTTTCGAGAAAAATGCCTCATGTATGTCCTTAATGACCTCGATATTGGGAGGAAGCCGGCCAAACCAGTAATAGCCATAATATGCCAAACAGCCATCTGGCCCTGAGACGGCCGGGTGGCTGTTAATTGATCCAACCATATACACAGAATCGGTCAGGACGGAAGCTGTTCCAACCATGTCGATGGCTTCTGGGCCTTCGCCGAACGTCCACACTGCTCGTGTATTGATTGGGGCTTCATTGAGATTCCATTCTACCGATATGGAATAAGTCTGACTACCTGGAGGAATAGGAATGAACGAGAAGCCAGATCCAATGAGGCCGCCTTGGTCATTTCTCAGATCTGTGGCCTTCTTCGGATTGCTAGAGAGTTGATTCGCAGCTGGTCTTGCTTCATACGATATTTTGACAACTCCTGATGTCTTTCGAAGAACATACCATTTGCAACAACGATGGGCAACTTGATCTTTGAGATGAATAGGGAGGACGCCCAAGTCATCAGTTGCTAAGACATCATCGTGCTCAAGAGATGTATATGTTCTCCTTTCGAGATGAGCGGGGAAAGACAGGATCTCTTCTCCCGCTTTGAGATTCAAAGGACCGATGGATAGAGAAATATTGAGAGATTCAACTTGATCTGGTGAACTGAATCTTGGGGAAATTATGACATTAATGATAGGCGTCACAGAATCTGACATATTTAGCAGACATACAACAGGGTAAGAGGAAGGCGATTTGAAGTTCCAAAGAAGATAGAGCAAGGATACGAGGACGCAGACCTCTTTCTTAACTCCAGCAAGTCCGTCCATTGCATAAGGATGCCCACCCCATGGGGAAGTGTTTTCGTCGATTGCTATTATCTCACCGCCTTCACCTCGCAATGATGGGGTACGATTTGCCACAATAGATCATATAGCTCCGGCATTTGGTCCCCGAAAAATAATATATGAAAGGACGTCTTCGTCCTCTGTCTCGCCGATCAGCTTAAACCACCGCCTTTCCGTCAATTGGCTCCATGATTGAGTCTCAGGCCAACAAACGGCCAGGTAGCGACAATCAAAGAGCCCGAGGGCCCACGCCCGGAGCCACCGCATGTGACCAATGCTACCGTTGCAAAGTCCGTTGCTCGGGTACTCGAGAATCTTGCGATCGTTGTCTCCAAAGTGGCAGCATCTGTACCTTCAGCTTAGGCAAACCTTTAGGCAAGCCCCCCAAAAATGGCCGAGGGAAAGCTCCAAAAAGCAAAAGCCAGCGAGACAAGAGGTTGGCTCGCACCAGCAATGATGCCCATGATACCCATGATACCCATCCGGATGACCTCGAACTTCCTGAATGTCCAAGTCCAAGTCCGAGCTCGAGCGGAAGTGGCGGAAGTGGCGGCAGGGGAAAACGCCGTCGACTTGATGATGTGCAGCCGTCAGACCCATCGGTGAGAGCTCTGCCCCGCATGATCTTATCTCTTCTTCTGCGATATCATATCTTAGCTTCTGCATTTGTCTGAAAGGTCGAGAGTGGAAGTGTTCTCCCATGGCCATGCGGTGCACTAGTTGCTGACACATGCATCTTGGCAGAATATAAGCACTTCCCGCATAGCCGAGCCCCATCACGAGTTCTCCGCTGAGGCCGACAAAACATTGTTAGGATTTGATATGGACATGCCATTGGATTTAGAATTGGACATGAATTTTGGCACAAGTCCGTTCGGCTTCCTCATGGACTCCTCGAGAGCCCACACTCCCGCATTTGGCCATGGCCATGGCCACGTGCACCATCCGGCACGTGCACCGAGCCCAATAGCCACACAGCATTCACTAATCACTCCTCCGAGCTCACTTTCTTCTGCAGCGGAAGCATCGTCTATGCCTATGCCTGGTCAACAACAACAATGGCAGCTGACGCCGCCTCTCCTCCGACTGGTGTCCGATCTTTACAGAGCGCCTCGCCCCTCGCTCCATCGCTCTGACCGAATATTATGCCTCGCTCGCCAAGGACTTGATTTCGTCGTCGCCTGCATTCCTGATTTGGTTCCTTCCGCATCCGCCACGTTGGTGCCAACTTCTGGATATTCCCCGCTTGCTTGCATCATTCTTGTGCAACACGTGATGGCAAGCTACACCTTCCTAAAATCTCAGATCACCTTACGGCTATTGTCTTGCAATCATGCCTCAAGCGATGCGAGGTGTGACTCTGCTCACTGTGCAYGTGCCTTTCCTCCCGAAGGTACTGACCAAACCACCAGTGAGGGTAGGGGTGTTTACTTTGGAAGCTTCGAAGTGGAAGGATTCGCTAGTCAGTGTCACGTCATGAATGCGATTGTAGATATGGAGATTGAGAGGTTCAAGAAGGTGCTGGCGCGACTTGAAGAATGGACAGCAAAATTAGGCGAGGAGGGAAAGGAAGAGGGGAAATTGGCGTACCCAATTGTAGTGGGTCTGACAGCAAGCTTATCAGCATGTTTTAGATAGCTAATAAGCAAATGTGCCCTATTGAATGGAAAGCGAGGGCATCACTTCACTGACCACGTCAAATGTGACTACTTGCTGACCTTTCTTGATAATTCCATACTCCTTGTTCCGACCCTGCTGTTGTTCTATGCTGACCCTGCTGCTGTGATTATACATTGCATATYAGTAGGCCATGAACGTATTGTTTGAAGGATAGGTTGGAAGTGGGAGAGCAATATAACTTGTTTGTCTAGCCGCCATAAGTAACGCAAGGCATCAAGTGAGCTTTCTAAGTCTATATTCAGGTGGTATAGTCATACTCGAATAGTGAATATGTGGGGCAAGGCTGYAGACAGCCGCGCTTGGCTTTACAATATGTCAAATAGAAAGCTTACTTTCAGCTGCCGAATCGATCCGTTGTCAACATACATGAGGATATCCACATTCCACCCCCACTGCTGAGGTGAGTTGACCAAACCAGTATGCACCTACTCCGCGCTCGCTCGTACACCTCACCCACTCATATCCTAATTTCTAAGCGCCCATAGAGGTTCATCCAAGGAGACCTCTTCCACCACTTGAGGAGTCACTGGGGCCATCTAGTCTTACACACGACCCAATCCTCTTGACTGCTTGAGCAGGCCAATCCTCAGATTTCTCCATGTTGTTTAACAATTTGTTACAGTGGGTTACATGCTCCCTAAAGGACGTCAAATTAGATCATTGTAACTGCAAAACCCTTCAAGTTCGAAAATCGGTGCTGCAAAAGCCAAAAGGAAGGGAATCAAAAGATTGCAGGTTATAGGATAAGGAGGATAGGGGGTGATCGGAATAGAAGAATGCGCTATGCTCACCAATCGACCATTTTCTCATATACCCACACCCCTCCAGGTGGCGAAGCTGCCACTCGCTTCATAGCTCTATGACTGACACGCCATAGATAGAGACAGTGTGCTCGATGATACACGTTGTTGGTCCAGACAGGTTTAATCGAGCTTAAAACTTCAATTGTTTGAGGAAGTGGTTCGGTGTGATTCTCATAACGCCACCATGGCCAGATTCCAGTAGCACGAGAGGGAGCCAGCTCTGAATTCTCATCCATAGCATCGAGGGCGGCTTCCTTGTCATAACAAGCTGGAGGAGTATAAACAAATGTCATAACATCGAATAAGCATCCTGCTGCTTCGGCTTCTTCAAAGGTATTTCCGCAGGTAAGAAGGCGTCCATCAGAGGTGTACTCCAGACCAGAAATGCGACCGGAAGTCACTACATTCATCGATGTCTGAACTGCTCTTATCACCATTATAACGAAGATGCCCAGAGCTAGAAGCGTTAGGAAACCCAAAGCCAGATTTTTCTTGTACGATGTCAATCGAGTCCAGAGACCGGTGTGGCCGGTAGCATGGATGGGAACACCATCTCCATCTGATATAACATGGTAGGATTCATTATCCTTGTATGGGCCTCCTTTTTCAGAGTCGATAGCATCAGAGAGGTCGATAGAGTGTTGATCCATGTTTATTGTCGAGCTAGACGTGGAAGTGCCTAAATTGTGAATGAACGGGAGAGATTCTTCTGCGGACATGGCGTAGAATTGGTGTTGCCAAAAGGAAGTATGTTTGTCAATCTTGCTTGGATTTGTGGTGGGGATAGAGGTCTTCATCAGAGCAAACATTTGACTGAAAAAGTAAAACATAATAAGATTCCCCTATGAAACTTGACAGATCCTGATGTGTAACTGTATCCCGGATCCAAGTGCTACGAACTCTCTAAGTCTGTCTTGGTTGGATCCGTGGTATAGTCTTGAACGCCGGAGATGCTGTAGGTCCTGGATTAAGAATGAGTACCGGGCATTGCTCCTCCGGCTGAAAGGTATCCATAGCCTCGGAACTCCAGTTTGGATCTTAATCTAGATTAGTGGAGCAGACTCAGGGGACGGAGACCTTTGTGCGTGGCTCATAAACCCGGAGGTGAGATATGCCGGAAGCAGAAAGTTTTWTGCCTCGCGTTGGAGTGCTGCACACTCCGATACAATTGAGGTCATTATGTCGTTCGGAAAAGGGAAAAGTTTGTCTAGAGAAGTAGTACTACAGGCAAGAAGACGGGCCCACCAAGTCCTCGCACATTGACAACTAATTCTAAAGACATGACATCTCGCTTACATCGCTAGACATCTAAACACAGTCTTTTACCTCCACCAAGTAATCCTCGTTTGACAAGAACATACCTAATAAATGGTACACTACATGTATTCATAATGTCAAAAGACAAAGACAGATATTCTCCTCTTCACAACGCGGACCTTGAAGAGGAGATTGACTACCAACACCCTCAATCATCTCGATTTTCGCTCCTTAAGATATTGGCCTTTTGTGGAATTACAGTTGTAATCATCTTGCTGGCGACCTTTGCTCTAACCTTGCTTCCAAGCAAAAAGGTACTGCGAAACGGTCGTTGGGATCCCCAGACCATGCTCCCCACAAGTAGGCCGTCCGCACTGTTACGTTGAATGCCTGAACTGATAAACAAAATTTAGTATCGAAAAGCCCCATAGATTTTCACATGACTAAGAAGTACGGAGAGTACAATGAAGAAAGTAATAAGGCTTGGGATGAGCTCGTACCAGGTATAACTGCCCATCAATCTCCATGCACTGGTCTTAGAATGACATTTGCAACTCGTAGTCAAGCATGGCCTGTTTGCCCTCAAAGATCCATATCGGTACGATCTCCAGCCAGGCCACGCAGACTCCGAAGACGAAAATGTGGCCTGGTTCGGCATTTCAGTATTTCATCAGCTCCATTGCCTGCGTGCGCTTAGAGACACTGTTCGCGAACTCAAAACTGGAGAGCCAGCGAGAGAGTGGGGTGGACCAGATCACCTTGAACACTGCTTAGATTATATAAGGCAAGGTCTTATGTGTTCTGCTGATACAACAATCGAATGGCCGGTTTTYGTGAAAGATGGGTTTGGAAGCGATGGTCCGATCACGGGTGAAGGTATTGCTCATCAATGCAGAGATTGGAGYGCAGTGCGGGAGTTTGGAATGCAGACGGGGGATCTTATCGACAGTCTTCGCCTAGAATAGGCGAAGGTCTTTTCAGAGCAATTGTAGTTGGAATCGAAGCAGCGTATTTTCATGAGAAGGCTTCCGAGTGGATGCTCAATTTACGACTAACGAATAGCAACCTTCTCCTTGATCGAATCTACCCTCCCACTATTTGCGTTGCGCTAGTTCTTTAAGGTGCTTCCTAAATTGAAGATTGAGAACGGCGATACTCATAGATTCCATAGCTCTCAAGCTTTCTGTGAATACTATTGTTGCCCTCGGACCGCCGATCTGTGATTGCTCTTGAATGCCTCTCCAAATAGTGTGCGAGATCCTCTGCAATCTTACCTACTCCTACCCGAACATCTGGGAATATTCTTATAGTCTCATGGAGCTTCCAAGTATTCTCGCACCTCCACTTTTTTTGCCACGYTTCTGCCACCAGGGAGAGTTTTGGAGCAAACAGAAACCGACACTCGCTGGCGAGGGGAGATGATCACGTGATAGCTGAACCCAAACTGAATACAGCACCATCGATCTACCTCAGATATATATATATATATGTTGTGGAATATCGATCCAGTCCTTTGCTCAAACATTGCAATAATATTTTCGACGTTAGACGCGCAATAATAAGTGTCACTGTGACGAACGACTCGATTTGTAATCCTGCCAAGTTGTTTTCGCCACTGATCACATGACCGGCCGATTGACTTCCACAACCTTCGTGAAACTTCCAGAGGCAACTACAACGACCACGAACCTCAACGTAAGCCCCAGCCCAGATCCAGCTCGTAACCCCGACATCTCCATCTCGATAGTTCCAGAAACAACTCGGGATACGGTAAGCATTGATTTCTCATTCAAATGGCGCCTTCAATTGCGTGTCAAACACTGCCTAGTGAGTGTGAAAAGTAAGTATATATAGAGCGCTTTGTTCAAAGCGAAATTATTTTTGCATCATTCAGAATCAGATTCCCATTTACATCAGAACATCTCAACATCCTCACACCTTCCTAACATCTCCAAAACGACTTCACACTCAAATAAATCCTCTTCAACTCAACTCAAAACAGTCAATATGCCTTTCTTCCCTCAAGCATACCTCTCTTCTGAGGCTCAGTTCCTCCAGCTCCTCTCCGAGCTCGATCAAGGTTCATCTCAATCAGAACAAAAGCAAGCACCACCAGCATGCGCAAGACGCTGCGGCCCTCGTAAAGCCAGAGAAGAAACATTTACACCTCGCTTCGACATTACGGAAACACCAACCGCCTACGAGCTGTTCGGAGAACTCCCTGGTCTTTCTCAGGAAGATTTGAACATCGAGTTCACAGATGCACAGACTGTCGTCGTTCAAGGGAAGACTGTTCGCGCTGGTACTACTATCCCAGTAGCAGAAGTCGAAGAAAACACCGTGGAAGTCGAGAAGGATACCGACACTTCATCAGAAAAATCTCACCAAGCATCTGTAGAAGATGAATACGATGCCGCCGACACTCCACTCGCCGCTACCCCAGCCACAACCGCAACCGCCACTTCTGAGGCTGCACCAACACCAGCACCAAAGAAGGCCGATACTCCGAAGCCTAGGTTCTGGGTTTCTGAGCGTAAAGTTGGATCGTTCGCTCGCTCCTTCTCGTTCTCGCAGAGAATTGAGCATGACGGTGTCTCTGCTAGCTTGAAGAATGGGGTTTTACATGTTGTCATTCCTAAGGCTACAAAGACTGGGAGAATTGCTGTTAGTGTTGCTTAGATAGTATTCTCGGGACGAACTTAATTGTATTATGAGTTATTGTATTATGAGCTCGCATTAGTGGTGTTCTTGGATTTTTGATATATAGACGGTCAATACGAATCTTTTTACTTTACTTGAATCTCAAGGGTGATAGTTGTGATACTAAAATCTTAAATTCATCTGTTTTTGGTCTATATTCCCCGATGGATTCACATTAGTTACAAATATTAATGCGACTCAATTGTCCATGTTTTACATCTGAGAAGGAGGAAGGCTGGAAGGGCAGAAGAAATCGGCTGCCCTTCTTGACACCTGCTTACTAATTCACCATCATTTCTGACATGTGTTATCTAGTTGTTGTGTGCAGCCTTGCTTGGTTGAGAAGTCTTGTTCGCAAAATGTTGATCTGTTTTGAAATTATCAACATGCTACAGGATCATCGAGTAGATAGATGTGTGAGGCATGAAAATCTGCTTCTTACTTTCCCATTTTCTCTTATCTGCACCGGTATGGGTTGTCGATATAATTTTCTGGACTGGCATTTGCAACTCAACGTCTTGGTATTGGACACTATTATGCCAATGGTTCTTCGATTGCCGACTGCAACTTCCCGACTACCCATATAACAGAGCTATGAGTGTCGACCGCCACTACTTTAGGACCCCCAAGTAATTCTGACCGATAGATACAGAAAGTAACTAACTTTGATAGATTACTATCAATGTGCGTCGCAGTACAGCACATGTTTTAGATACCACAGCTCGAAGCCCCGGTCCACCCCAGGTATCTTTCAGCCACGATCCCACAAAGTTCGAATACAAAGTATCTTTGATCGATGCTCTATGACGACATCATCTCGGCATCGGATCTCACTCTCCTTCGCTGACACTCAACAAGATTCGCAATCTAGCATTCTAAACGACTGTTGCTCTCAAGACTTCAGCAACCCACCACCAACCACTTACGCCAAGTACAATGCATCCAACAAATACGCCTACTTTCTCTACCTTTTGCCGCGTGTCTAATTCCCTGGCTCTTCGTCGTTCAAATTTGACCTTCATGGCTTTGTCCGAATCTTCTTTCAAGTTATCCTCGACGTCCAATCTTGGAGCGCAGCCATTCGCGTACGTGGATTCAGAGCATCGGTCGGAAACAATTGTTGGCATTGTGAGTGAGCTGTTGAGTGCACTTGTGCCACATGACTGAAGGCTCTCATTTTGATCATGAAGTTSAGGGGYATCGACGCATTCTGAKCCAACTTGATCGTCTGTGTTTGTGTTGAGTGTATCCTCCCTCGTTGCGGGTCGTTTGTACGAGGGGTTCRCTGAGATCGAAAGTCCGACCAATACCACGAAAAGTGCCAGCACCCGAAACAATATCGTAAGCCAATTTCCTTGAATTGACTGAGCTGTGGAGAACTTCATGTTGTTTACAATCTCATGCGAATGAGTGTTGTGCGTCTCAAGTGCAGCCTTCACTACTCATGAATGCGACAGATTTCGAGATAGCTTGGAGCGTCCAAACTCGATATCGAAGTATTGTTATGGTTTATTCTTCAGTACAGATGATCGTAGCGTCAATAGAACTAGTTCGGTAGTGTTACTGTTCTAGTATTACGATACTTGTTCAGAGATCGGAATCGATGCTGATGTTTACTTTCGCTTAACACCCGCCGCCAGTTGACAGCTCGGCACTGCTTCTGGGGCTGCCAGATGAAGGTGAATTGTTTTAAAAAAGTCAGGGTTGAGGTTTCGTGGACTGGCTTATTATTAAGCTAGATTGTGAATACTCTTAGGTGAATGTTGTGATTCACCGGTGTCAAGGTAGGAGCGAAGAGGGGCATTGGGCCATGTCCTCGGTTCGTGGGCAAAGTAGAGAGAGCTTGTGGGAGGACGAGTCGAAGAGATATGAAGGATTTGCGCGCACACGTACCATTATTAGAGACCTCGGATCTCAAGCTTGTTGGAACATCTATTTGATCTAAATGTTGTGCATTAATAAATCTCGCTTACATACGCCCTTCTCTGAAGTTGAAAAGTAAGACAAGCAAGCAGCCCTCCTCCCTCCGTCATATAAAAGTCCAAAAATGTATCCAACATGACAGCCAGACACCTTTGAAGCCAAACGCAAATATCATATATACACATCATTCGCTAACGCTCTAATCCCTTTTAGCATCACTATCCTCAACATCATCATCCATCATACTAGCAATACCATCATACTTCGTCTCGATAACCCTGAAATTCTCCGCGTCGCCCTCGCCCCTCGCTGCTCTTTCATAAGCAGCATCACTCCGATCGCAAAGAACATCCATGTCCTTCTCACTCAGAATTTGCTCACCACTGGACCCGCTACCTTGGAATACCAGGCCATCCTTCAGTAATAATCCTTTAAGCTCAAGCTGAATCTTCTCATCCTGCCCTACAGCAGTAGATGCATCTCCCTTATCTTTGAACTCCGTCTTTTCAATGATAGCCTTTTCAAGACGACGTTTGCCTTGCGCTGCGTGAAGCAACCCTTCTTCGACAGTGTTCTTGGTAGCAAGGCGGAAGATTACGACGGGATTCTTTTGACCGATTCGGTGGGCGCGATCTTGAGCTTGAAGATCTTGTTGCGGATTCCAGTCTGAGTCAAAGAGGATAACCGTATCGGCGCTCGCAAGATTGATACCTTGACCGCCCGCTCGCGTCGACAGGAGAAAAAGTTTGAACTCAGGATTTTCATTGAACTCCTTGATTTGCAGGCGGCGATCGTCTTGTGCGACAGATCCATCGATACGACAGACGTTCCAACTCCGTAAATCGCGGGCGTAATCTTCGAGGAGGTCGAGTTGAACTTTGAACTGTGAAAATACAAGTACTTTATGACCACGTTTGAAGAGAGACTTCAACAATCTATCGAGAAGCATCATCTTTCCGGATGAAATGACAAGTGACTCGTCCACAGGAAGATCTGTCGACCACGGGTTGTAGAAATTATGCACCGAATTGCAGGTGAGACGGAGTTGCATGACCGGATTGCCAAGCTTTTTGCCAGCTACTTCCTTTTCTGCCGAGGGTTAGTGACTCGTATAGACGACGAGGATGAGAAGACTTACTGGCCAATTCGATCTTCTTCGCCAATTCGATTTCCTCCTTTGTGCCAACGACACCTCGAACATGCTTTTTCTTCTCCTCTTTCTCGGCAGCCTCTTCTGCCAATTTCTGCTCAAACTCATCGTCGCTCAAAGCATCCTCATCGGAAGAGTGTGCTTCCGTATAACTTTTACGTCCTCTTATCTTTCCACGAACACTGCTTGCCGGGGTTGATTGCCTGCTCGATTTGGCTGATTTGGATGCCGGGGTAGAGGCAGAGTCTTGTAGCTTTCGTTTCAAGGAGCCTTTGGAACTGTCTCTACTGCTAGGCGCGGACTTCTTTTGCATCATCTGCGCAAAGGGATTTTTAGGAGGTGGTTTCGTCGAAGGTTGCTGCCGTTGCCGAAGTGCAAGAGGTTTGTCATCGTCACTGCTGTCATCGTCCTTAGCGACCTTCAATGTGGCAGATTTCGGATTTGCGTTCGGCGATTTGTTGGAAGTATCAGCGGCAGCAGTGAGCCTTTCCACGACTCTATCTTCAAGGAATTTGCGTGTGTCAATCTTTTTGTCGGTGATTGCGTTATACAACTGGGTTTGCTCCATGGTCATCGGCGCATAGAGAATATACTCGCGTTTCTTGGGCAAGAGATGTTCTACGTCTGCTTTGATGCGCCGTAGCAGCATGGGCTGCAAAATGACTCTCATCTTTCTGACAAGCTCCTTTTTTTGTAAATCTGCGATAAATTGAGCCGTACCCTCCTCGTTCTGCAGATCTGAGAAGTCGAACCATTCCTCGAATTGTTCCCAGTTTTGGAAGATTGTCGGAAGTAAGAAGTTGAGTAGAGACCAGAGCTCCTTCAAATTATTTTGGAGAGGAGTTCCGGTAATCAACAGTCTGGTTTGCGACTCGAAGGTTTTGAGAACCTGAAACAACTTGGACTCGCTATTCTTCATACGGTGTCCCTCATCCTGCAAAACAGATTAGTACGCTGTCTCTAATTGCAATATGTTTTCAACCCTACGATGATGTTGAACTCCCATTGGACCTTTCCCAGTTGAGCAAAATCCATGAGAATCATCTCAGGACTAGTGCAGACTACGGGAAATTTCCTAGTCGGCCTGCCTTTCTCGTAGTGCTTCTTCATCTCATCCCTGAAGAGATCTTTTCGGTGTTCTTTGTTGCCGTGGTAAAGGAGGACAGGAACTTTCGGAGACCACTTTTGAAACTCCTCGATCCAGTTCGACAATGTACTAAGTGGTGCGATTATAAGATGAGGGCCAAGGTAATTTTCCACCTCCCGCAAATGTGTAATGAGTGAGATCGTCTGTATCGTCTTTCCAAGACCCATTTCATCTGCCAAAATACCTGACATCCCCTGTTGGCAGATTTCAATCATCCAAGTCAAACCCTCCAACTGATAATCCCTCATCGTACCACCTGTCATAGATTTTGGCTGCGTTGCTACGGTCATCCCGTGCTGCTTCAAGGATTCCCCGTCGAGGGAGCTTCCAACTCGACCCAAGCATTTCGTCTTGCCAGTCAGTTTCGTACTGAAAGCCTCACTTTTCGCCAGTAATTCCTCCAAAGTTTTGGATTTGTTATCCCGCTCCTCTTTGGTCTCTTGGGYTTCCCTCTGCTTCTTCAGGGCAGCATTTCTTCTCCTCTTCTCCGATCTTTCGATTACGAGTCTTGCGTTTTCCTCTTCCTCGTAAAGCAATTGATCCTCTTTGGACAAAAACTCTTTTTCCAATTCGTCATTGGCTTGTAGATCTGGTGGTGAAGAAGGCGTGCTTGTAGGTAGTCTCGATACTGGTGATTGGGGATCGGACGAGGTAGTCATTGCGATAGCTCGGAAATGGTGACCAACCGTCTCAATACAATGACGGTCTTATGCTTCCAAGCTCGAAACACGATATTTATTGATTCGCGATCTATGAAATGCTATAGATCTTTAAGCACCTCAGAGTGGTTAAAGACTGGTGGGGCAAATTGACTGGCGATGGGGTGGAACTCAAGTCGTCTTGGAGAGCATTAAGACCAATTGTAATTATGACATCGAGTTAAGCAAAGAAACTGTACGATTATAAAAGTGGACTACAGTGCGTTGTCGATTCTTGATGATTGCGCACAGGAACGTTGGCAGGGCCAGAAAGAGACGCGTAGAGTGTTTTAGACGCGACGCGAAGTCATGAGGTCACAGGAGGAAATTGACAGGGGTTCGGTTTCTAGACCCTCGCTTAATGTTCAACGACAAAGACAACGATGCTGGACTTGGTTCGACTTTTCACAATCAATTCCATTCGCAAAATAACTCACTTCATCAATAGTCTCCAGATCACTCAAGCACGATCTAAGTTCGCCAATAGCTTATAGAGATATAGATGAAATCATTGAACTTCATTAAACTAATATTAATGTCTATGTAGAGGAGAAACCTTAATATGCGCGGCTCGCCCACGGTTGGCAACATTTGTTCTTACCCAAGATTTTTTGAAAGTATCTAACTTGACCCATGTTACCATTAATTTCCATGCAGTCCTATTGTCAAGTCAACGCTCCACCACCCGTCCCCTCAGCTTAACATTAATAAACGTGAAAGTCTAATATGTCTTCTTGATGTTCTTCCTACTAGGGTTCATCACATCTCCCCCTACAAGGCCAGCATGATCTTTTTACAATTGAACGAAGCGTCTAGAGATGGTGGACTCATCTACGTTCAATTGGGTCTGGTTGTTGAAGACCTTGGCCACATTCGACCACTTTGCCGCTTCAACTGTTTTGACTGCTTCGAGAAGAACGCCATTCAACTCTGGAGTCCAGATCATGTCATCATTCTGGTGCCCCTTTTTACGCTCGGATAGAGCTATAAATGGCATGCCGACGGCAGCAAAAAGAAGTGGGGCGGTACGATTGTATCGATTTGCGACCGATGTGGCAGTGAGACGAGGATCTTTGCCTTCTTTCACTCGGCGTGCATTCAAAAGAGTCTTGATCTGCTCGAACGAATAATCATCCTGCTCGCGGTAGTTGACAATGGCAATGTTCTCAGGATCATTAGCACCGCAATTTCTCTTACAGATGCGCTTGCCAGTACCTGGAGCGGAGCGTTTGAGGCCACGCTTTTGTAGAAATCCATCCGAACAATCATCTTCTAGAATCATAGTCGGGGCTAGGTTTGTATCCCGGCGGTTGCGACTTGCCTCACCTCCAGTGGTGTTTCTGTTACCACCGTCGTCACGAGAGTCGATGTGAGGTGTCTCAATGTCATCGATATCGGCATAATTGCCTCCACGGTTGTCAAAGGGTTGTTCTATGCGAGCATGAGCAGCTACCTTCATCGTCTTACGAGGGCGCTCGCCAGTGGCCATGCCCGCAGGCAAGGTGCTATAAGTATCTTGACTGAATATTGGCGGCTTGTTGCTGGATGGCCCAGCGATGCTGTCGAGAGGATCAGGTGATCTGACACTGGCGCTGTACTCGCTAACAAGTTGGGATGCTGCACCATCAAGGGAGCCATCTTCCTCGTGACTCTCAGATCCTCCGCCCTCTTGTTCAGAATTCTCGTTAATGTACTGGGGTCGCTGATCTCCTCTGTTGCGAGCATGGGTATCGGTCTGAATTAATGGAATGCTGGGTCTAGCTTGAGATCCACAGGAAGCACTCTCTCCTTGACGGCCATTGTATTCAAATTCACTCCCGTTGTTGGTCATAGGACATAAGTCGTAGCCAGGGATACCATTGAGACGAACGGCAGTGGAACGGCGACCTGACAAAATCGTATTTCCCGGATTTCTTTGGTAGTCGAGGGTCTCTAGAGGCATATGCAGTGGAAATTCATCAAATCCTTGGACTGGTCCCATTTGGAAAAGCTGATTTTGGTTGACCCCAGACGTGTTGTAGTATTCTAGTTCATTGGAGATTTCCTGTGAAAGTGAAGTGCTTGTGCTTGGAGCTAGGAACTGCTCAGACATAATGGAGATTATGTGTTGTCTGTGTTGGAGGATGACTTTCGCTGGTGAATAGATAGATGTTCAGTCTCCGGAAGGGTGCTCAGCTGGAATGGCGCGAAAGTTTTGCTTCGTTGATGGACGAGTACCGGTGATGTGAAGATGAGCTCGCATTCGGAAGCTGAAAAGCCGCGGAGCGCAGGGAGTTGTTTGTTGGCTGTCTACAGAGCATACGAGAATTCGGAGGCAATCAAGCGATCGGTAGAGAATTTATATCTTTTCTCGTCAGCTCTTCAAGAAAAGGTGTGGGAAAAAGAGAGTTGTAGATGCATTCGAGGAGAAGGCGTAGGGAAAGAGTTATAGACTGGGTTCAGCAAGAGCTTCGTAGGCTGCTCTTTTTAAAGTCGATCTCGTGCATAGTGAATGGAATCAAACAAATTCACCTTTACGCTTGGTGGGTTCCGGTATCGGTAATTAAGTGAAAATCTGCGGAGTGAATATCAATGAAATTGTGGACGAAAAGTTGTTCCTTTGGTAACAATGCGACTCCAGAGAGCTTGACTAGTAGCAGAATGTCTAGTAGATCTAATAGAGATAAGAAATTGTCCTTGGACAATAATCAACGTTGGTGACTATATAAGTAAATAGCAGCCTAAGTTACGCCTCCGTGATGCTAATACTCACGGCAGCCAATGCTGTTCGATGTAGGATACGATAGGCTTAAAGGTAGACGACTCTGCCTCGATATGAAGACTGCGGGTCAATATCCAGTTGTTGGCAGCCATGATTGGGGTCTTTTGATCCTATCTCGGAGGACATCATTAACTTCCAATTTCGCAACCCTACGTAACAATTTCACGTCCAACATCGCCTACCCCTCACGATCTGATTAGATCTTTGAACCTCATTGCTCTCTTAAATCTTCTGCTACTGTCGGAGTTGAGGATAAGTTGTTCAAAACACTATCTGTAGTTGTTCCTCCGGGCAATTCTCCCCCTTCCGCCTCCTGGGAAGCTTATGGAACATTTACACTGGTCGAATTTGATTCGTAGACAAGGAAGCAGACGTTGACCGTGATTCTGGCGAACGATGTCGACTGAAGTTCCTATTTCTCTTGCGGCTTTGTTCAGATGAATTGACTTCGTTGAAACGAACAGGATTGCCTCTTGTGTGAGTTCGTTCCCAACCTTTCTTCTCAAGCGGTGGTATCTTATTAAGAGGAATAGGAGTTGAGACATCAAAACCTTGGACGAGCTCCGATGGTAGCGAGCGACCTCGAGAATGCTGCTGTTGAAGTTGAAAGTCCTGGTAGTGCTGATAGTCCCGTTTATCCCGAGCTTGTGTATAATCTTGCGGTTGTAAATGCCACCGACTTTCGTCGTATCCATGATTACTCTGAGAACGTATGGTTTGCTGACCTGCACACTCTGGCGGAACTTCTTGCTGTGGACACGAGTGATATTGATTGAGGCTATCTTTGTGGGATTCTACTGATTGATTTTGTTCTTGTATGAGTATGTTTCCGGCCTGACCCTCAACGTTGTAGGTAGAAGACGCTTGATAGCTGTTCACTCTCGCTAAGATTGTCGAATTCGTAGGAAGGCCATGATTGCGGGACCCATTTCCGCACCAATCTCGTCCAAGATGGGTTGGAAGCTCAGATTGAGACTTGGGGATATAAGTTGTGGATTTGTAGCTGGATTGGGGCGGGATCTTTGGCAACTCTGAGAGGTACCCTGAATGAGGACCTTCTCTAGCGAAGTTGTGGGATAAAGTTGGCGGTAGCATGTTTTCGCTAGCCCATCCAGAGGATCCTCTTTCAGGACTTCTCGGGGCGGCGTTGAAACGTTCAGCAACCCGATTCGATTTACCAAACCCTTTCCTAGGCACAGGGACTCGTCCCATTGGTCCATCATAAGCGCGATTGTAGAACATGGGCTTGAATTCGTTGCAAATGTTGTGTTTTCTCTGGCGAATCTCGTCTAGTTCGTCGCGCCCCTGGAGAAACAAACGACTCTCTCGTTGTCTTTTTTCCGTGTCTGTATAGAAACTGGATTGTTCCCCAAAAAAGTTGTCTTTGAGATTGCCGGAGATGCTTATGCGTCCCGATGATTTGGATTTGAGCAATTCATCAATGTGGTCAAACTTTGGATGAATTGACGATATTGTACTTCGGGGATGTTGCCGTTGTGGCCGCAAATGCTCTCGACCTTGACTTCGCGCTCGAGATATGTATCTAGGTTCCAATGGCACTTCAATACTTGTGACAACATCATGGGGCTGTGGCACGGGCGTTTCTGAGTTGATATCTTCGACCGATGGGATATCTTCGAATCTTGATGTTTGCGCCATGGGCGATGTAGCATCGGCGATCTGTTCATCATATGCTGCCGAATCGTCAGTGGAAGAGTTCATCATTTCGGAAGACAGTTGCGAGAACATTTGTGAGAATATCGACTGTCATGATCACGAAGGAGGGAAGGTGAGATATCCAACGTACCAGCAGCGTAGTAACCATACGGATCCAAATTAACGACTTCCATGTTCTTATCGATGTCATTAATTGCAATGTACTAGAAGTTCCCTGAGACTCCTCCGCCGTAAAGACGTCAATAGCGTGATCACGGAGGTAGGGTACTCGGTGCGAAGATTAGGAATTAGGCGATCAACTTTTGTGGAGCCCGGACTGGCGTTGGGCAACGATGATTCAAATACTTGTCCGGGGATCGTCGCTTTCGAGCGTTCGTTGCTGGGGACTTTCGTCACTTAAAAAATGCCGTCGATGTGAGACGTGGGGTGTTGTGTAGAACGTGAGGCGAAGTCTAGCGACCAAAGATCGTCTTATTCGAAAGATTGCTCCGATTAGAGACTGGTACCTAGTTGAGACACCTTGACAGCTTACCATTCATGAAATCCAAGCAGATAAGTGATTTCAATTTCCAATTTGTTCAGTGAATCTTACCAAGCGACACGCAAACTGGTGGAAGAGACATATCATTTTATAGCTGGCCAGGTTTTGGCTGTCAACCGAGGTGTCCCTTCTAATGAAAGCTGTGCTACTCTGACGCTGGTAAAGATAATGTATGGTAACCCGATACAAGAAGCGAAAGACTGAGGTGTATTTTCGACTACGGGAGAAATATTTCATCAGCCGAATCATGTACGCACTGCTTTAAGATCTAAAATTAAGCCATAAGATGGATATTGGATTAGTGGTGTCCAAAGATACACCGGCAGTAGTATTTGTTTTCTCATAATCCCCTGAACAGCTCTTCGATAGTAATGGGTTTCCTAACAGCATTAGAGAATCCTTCATGGTATGTTACCCAAATCTTGGTATCCTCCTTAACAATTTTGCCTTTTTTGGTGTCCAAGCACGCGTTACCATCGATTTCCTGCAGTGGCATAATGTCTTCTTTCACTAAGCGACCAAAGAAGTCTTTCTTAGGGCCAAGAACTCGCTCTTGTGCTTGGTGGCCTTTGTTTTCCTTGGCTTTGGCGAACGAGAAATCGACGCCGTCGTTGAGATCACCGGCTCTGTACCGGGCTTGACGAGCATGGTTTTCGCGGACAATGATGTTCTTTTGGTATTCTTGGTCCAGGACTTGACGAACAGCATAGCGGACTGGTGCGGGAGCGGCTGACATAGCGGGGGTTGTCTCGAAGGAGATCAACATATCCAACGGCCTGGAAAGAATTAATTTCAATTGTGAAAGGATTTGGGCTAAACTCACGGTTCCATGCGATACACCCACTGTGTCGCTCGACTGCCGAAATCACCATCTAGCTTGCCACGTTCGAAAACCACGCCCACGTCGCCCATAACATCTACTGCTCGTTTTACCATGGCTTTCTCGGCCTCCTTTCTAACACTTGCGATTCCTTTTTGCTCGCCACTTCCTCCTACAATGATGGGTTTCACTTCTGGCGTGATTATCTTAACGAGAGATGGCAAAAGATCTGTGGCTATGTCTTCTGGGCTCCTGAAACTTCGTAAAAGGGGCGCGTTAAGACTTGCTTGCAAGGAAAGTAATGTTGCACGATTTGCCTTCTCGGCTTCAAATGCTTCATGATCGGCTCGAGGTCCTGAGAATGGAAGGATCTCCTCAGCTTCTTCCTCTTCCCCCAATTTTTTGGTTCCGTTGCCACCGCCAAAGTAGTGGCGTGCGGGCGAGGAGAAGAGATGATGACAAGCAAGAACAGGTTGGCTGAGGTATGGTGCCAATTCAAACTCTTGTCTCGTGAACACTCGAGATGAGCATGTGTCGTGAAAGTGCAGCCATTCGTAGGCAGAATCAGGCTTCGACAATATAGAATCGTCGTTGAATGGTTGGCTGGGATATTGTGACCATATGTCTGTCACGATTCGGTCGATATCGCCACTCGTATCAACCATCTCTCGCAATCTGTCCATTCCAGCTTTTTTGGCGAGCTCAGCAACACCAAGTTGGGTCTGTGGGTGTTCTTTGCTGACTCCTGGCGCTGGATCGCAGGGTGTTCCTTTTGCGAACCCAGCCCCCTCGAGAAAAACGCGACTGACAACCTCTTTCGCGCCACCTCTACCAACACCTCTAGCCGCCCCACCGCCGTGCGAAAGATCACTCATCATATTGTTTTCTACCCATCTTCGAGTGAGCCGTGCTTTTCCATCTTTGCTCGATGCTTTTAGTTTCCCTGCTGCCCATTCGCCAACAACCATGATACCTCTCAAGTCACCCTCTCCAGTTCCTTCTCGCCCTTTTCGAGTTTCAGTGGCGCTGACTCCCCAAGTACATTCGCAGAGTCTTCTAACAGCATCATTGTCGCACAAGACCCCTTCTTTTTCAAAAACAGCCTTCATACGAGCAACAACAGCGTCGATCGGTGGTTTTCGGACGTGGATGACCTCTGCGAGGTTGGATTGTCGAAGCGGCCGAAGCGATGGGTGATACACATCATTACAGATTAGTATCAAGGGCCGCATCAGCCTGAAATCGTCCCCCTTCTTCTTCTTCTTGGCATAGCTTGGATTTGTGGCGACACCCGACGAATTCTTTTGGTCTAGTTGAATAAGGTCAATCAAAGCTTTTACAAAGCCACCTTCACCCGAACCACCTGAGCCACCAACAACTCCATCAACTTCGTCCACGACAACGCATAGAGGATGAGCATTCTTTTGCACATGACCGGTCTTCGAAGTAATTGTCGAACCAGTCTTGACACTCTCTGTACCTACACTAGTCCGTATTCTTCCCTTGACCACATCTTTGCTTCTCTCATCACTGGCATTGATCTCCATGATCTCGTAGCCAGCCTGACGAGCACAAACATGGGCAAGTGTGGTTTTGCCCAAACCCGGTGGTCCAGTGAGGAGCAGGATTTTTCGATGAGCTTTATCATCGTCTATTTCTGCTCCCGGGCGTTTTGCTGCAGCAGTTTTTGTCTTCCCTGACTTCGGAAAAACCAGCGGATCCCATGCCTTTAACCACTTCAAGACTTGTCGATGCGTTCTGTCGTCCCCCACAAGCTCCATAAAGTGCCTTGCTCGGTATTTTTCAGTCCACATCAACGTTCTTCTAGACTTCGGCTTGATGATTGGCAGTTCAACAGAAGGCAGAGTAGATTCCACCGGCTTGGCCTTCTTCGCGTACTCCTTTTGCGTCTCCCGCGCCGCTTCTTCGATCAAGGTATGGATATTAATTCCATAATAGTTTTTCTTCGCTCTTCCAGCCTTTGTGGTAGATCTTGCGGCGATTAGCTGTTCAAAGGATACAGGTTGAGCTATCCGCTGTTGGAGTATTGAAATCGATTTCCCAGAACACGTTACTGCATTGGAGCGTTTCATTTGTCGACTGAGGATCACAGAAGATAGGCTAGGTGATTCGTCTAACTCCACTACTTCCGACAGTGGCGTAGGAAGAGATGGCTGTTCTATGGGCTGGGCGTTGTGAGGTAAGTTGTCTTTCAGCATAGAACCTAGGATTGATTGTATGGTTGTTTGTCCTGATGGTCCACCACATAAGTCCATTGTGCTGTTCTTTGGAGTTTCGTCTTCGTCATCCGGATTTGGAGAATTATGGCTCTCCATCATTCTACGCTTTGTCGCTGGTTCTGCCGGGGCAGCATCATTATCGCTGTCGGAATCATCATCAATCAAGAAACCCCCAACAGGTTTGAATTTCCTCGCACTTTTCCCCACAGGTCTCGCCCGCTTGGCTCCCGGCGGAGACGTTGTCGGAGGATACATGATAGGAGACGAGGCCGAAGCCATCTCAAGTATTGTTTGTGGTTAGATTGGTGAAAGTATGCTGACTATTGGTAGCACTCGCAGATGTTTCTACACAGTACACTTAGTAGAATGCTTGGATTTTGGCCAGATGATCTGTTACCTTGACAAAAATCCCTTTCGCCCTGAAAGACTTCTGCCAATTGCCACGCCCTGTGCTGAGTTACCACGTCTGCTTTATTCGTCTGTGCAATGTCCTCGGCATGCAATTTCATGAAAGGCCTCAAAATCGTCTGGATGTTGGGCTGGAAGAGAGTTTGATGGAGATGCCTCTTCCCACTCGTCTTAAAGTGCTGAATCCAAAGTCACGGCATTTTTAGTGACGATGGTTGCAGCATTGTTGTGTGCTTTTGATGTACCGTATGGCATCGCAAAAGTCGCGTCGGCGCGTTCAATACGCGAACCTTGCAGGGGCCCACCACCTTGGCATGAGTGCCCCACTCCTGGGTCACGTTCTACGGAAGAGCGAGGTCATGCTACGTAGTATAAGACCTATAGTATTAGTTCTTGCTCGATCGAAGCCGAAACTCTGCTGCAACTAGAGGCTCTCTATGAAACTGTAATTCACCTCCCCAAGGGTCATCAGCCTATCCACATGTGCAATGTGCATTTCTGCAGTCACGTGGAAGCGCCATTTTGGGGGCCAAATTGGGACTCGCAACGGAAATGACGATGTCGGTATTATCCCCGCATTTTTCCCGTCGCGACGTTATTCCCATCAACCACGAGCACAGGTCTTACTGTAGGTAATATTATAACATTGAAAGTTCCAAGGTTCTCTTTGCGAAATGGATCCAAGTGACCCAACCTCCCCGGTTCTTACATCACCAACCGCTACAGAAAGCACTTTCGCTGGCTCCCCGATAAAAGCCAACTACAAGCAGGAACATGGGGATTCGCCTTCAGAACCACCACGAAAGAAGCAGAAGCGAAATAAGCCGACTTTGTCTTGTGAAGAATGTGTAGAGAGGAAAACCAAAGTTAGTAGGATCTCGCTTGTGTAACATCTCGAAATGTAATCGTACGAGCAAGTAAGAGGCGCGCTTTGTATGTTTTTTGTCTCATGTTGTCGAGACACAACGTCTCCCGGAGCTTCGTACTCGACTTAGTACTACGTCGAGTTTTCTCTTGGTGCTGCTTGACTAGGTTGCCCTCTCTCATTATGTACCAGATGACGCATAGTGGTGTTGAAAACCATTCACAACGCGAAGATTGACGCCATATCATTCCGCATCGTCCGATTGAGAGTCAAAATTGCGAGTTTCTTGCCATTGCGACTTTGTTTAGATATCAGTTTTATTACATGGACTATATGACACAATCTTCTAATCAACTAATTAGTGCGATCGCGGCCGTCCCAATTGTCTCGCATGTGAGACCTCTCTTTTGAATATTGCACCCGAATGTTTTCTAACTTTCATCAGGTATCAAGCGACAGACTGAATGCAAATATGCACATGTTGCAAACATTCTCGAGTGCGTATCCTTCCTCCTGACGACTTGCTGGGTTTTCAATCTGACAGCTGGCAACAGAGAGACAAATCGCACCGCCACTAACGCCAGACGAATGACCAAACCCCCTCAGAAGAAGTCCTCAGTGATCAATGGTTTCGAAGCGCCTCGCCAAGGACCCAATCCTGATGAGAGAAGCGTATCGCGTGGCTCGACTTCTTCGTCAACTGGTTTACTTTCATACGTTCCCTACTCCCACCCAACAGCCTCTAACGTTTTCGGAATTGGCTCTGAACATCCCTTCGCGAATTACTGGACATGTCAAGGTGGACTTCCAGAAGTGATTTCGGTGCTACCAGACAAAGTCCAGGCCGACATTTTGCTGGAACGTTATTTCGAATGTGTCGATCCTGTATATCCCATGATACATCGGCAAACTTTCTATGCAGACTATGAACATTTCTGGGGTCTCCCTCAACGCGAGAAAGATAGGACAGATGCAGCGCTCATTGCCATGATATTCTCAATGCTAGCACTGGGAACTCAATTCGTCACCAATAGCCCACCACGGGAGCGCCAGCAGACAGCCGAATTCTACGTTTCGGCGGCACATCAGTCACTTCGAATGTTCTCATATCTTAGCAAGGCCTCCGTGCGTTCTATACAAGCCATGGTTCTAGTCACTTACTTCCTCATCAACGACAACCATGCCTCGGACGGCTGGGCCTTTGCTGGAATCCTTATTCGTCAAGCATACGCCATGGGCCTCCACCGTGATCCGAACATTGTCTGTCCCACAGCTAGTCCATTCGACAAGCAACTACGACGCAAACTTTGGCAAGCAGTCTTACTTCAAGACACCTTTCTAACAGTTCTCCTCTCCCTTCCACCGTCAGCAACTCATACCGACGTCTCAGTCGCCGACCTAATCGACGACAGCGCCAGCATCGCTCACAGTAATCCCACAGATACAGCATATATCCGCGGCTGTTGGACACTCGCAAACCTTGTTCAAGAAACCATCTGCTCACCGCGAAGTCTCGATCTTCCTATTAGCAGCACCCCGCGACAGAAAGCCAAGCTCCTCGCTGATTTCAAAGCCGTGTACAGGAGCTTCCCAGATATCTTCCGAAGCTGGAACCCCTCGTCGCTCACTGCCATGTCGATCACCACCCCTCGTCTCGTACGCCAGACACTATTCTTGACGAGTAACTATTTCCACAACGTCATGCTCCTCCACTCCTCCGCCTCTCCAGAGGTTCCGATAAACGTCAGAGGCGCGCTGGAAGCTGCACACGATGCGATCACGGCTTTCTTTCTACTATTCAGTATCTACGAGTCCGAAGCGAAGGTGTGGTGGGTCTTCAATCACAGGGCATTTTTGGAAGCATTATGTATAGGAGGAATTCTACGGGATGAACTGAAAGAGGAAGCGGGGCTAGAAACTGTTACCAGGGATCCATTGTTCGTTAGAGGGAAAGAAGATATCTGTACGTGAATTGCTCCTCTCTGTGCCACTGAGGGTATGGAGGCTCTTTGACTGACCACTTACGTAGTGCGAATGATCGAAATCATGCAGTCGATGTCTGAAGGTGAACATGGCTCCGCCGTGGCTTCTACAAGAGTGACTGTATTGACTAACTATTTGTGAACCGAATAATGTAATGAAGGTTTAAACGTAAACCTATGGTGGGCACTGTATACGATATGAGGCGACCTTGTATCGTGCGCAGCCTCGGCTGAGGAAGTAGGCATGTGTAATGCCATTGGCAAAGATAAGAAACACGGACCAGAGATGTCAAGGAATGTGTCAATTAGACAGAATTCCATAGAGAAACCACTGCGCAGGACTTTCGAAGTCCAGAGGGAAGGAGGTTGCTAGACAGCAAACTCCATTTCGCCTTCTTAACGATGAAGCCATTTCAAGCCAATTGTTAATTCTAGGCTTCCCACAGCTCTGAATCGAAATCATGCCCTTATCAAATTACCTATGTATACTTGAGGATCTTTCGTAACACAGATATACATCTCCACAGCATAGCATTATCTCTCTCGAGCTGCAATATCCAGATGGGTGATCACAGTACAATCTAGACGAGTACCACATTCACCCACTCCCAGCCCTCCTAAACAATACAAATTAAACTGCATCGTAGCCCTTCAAATACGTCATCTGCAAGATTACGATGTCTCCGAAAAGACCAAGTATTTCTAGGGCGATACTCCCAGGTAGCTCAGATGTACATTATAATCCATGCGTAATAGTGCGACCGACAGCTGAGAGCTCCATACAGTCTAGACTCGATATCGCGACCGCAAGATGGCTCGTTCTTGCAGAGCGAATGCACAAAAGGCGATTAATTGTTCAGCCTCGTGCCTCGCTTTCATCTCGCACCAAATACAAACCTCTTCCAATTCTCGCCCAAAATCCTCACGCCCTTCTCCAGCTCCCAGTTCCTAATCTCACAAACTCTCCTTGCCATAGCCTCCAGTTTTGAATCCATCAACGCGCCTGCCATGTGAAAATCACTTTCGATCAGCAGTCGGTCTTCTGGGACAGCCATAATCACCTCAATCGCCTTCGCGCTCGCTTCTGTGGTCATATTGATGACTTCCGAGAAGGAGAAATAGATTTCTACTGGGACAGAGGGGTGGTAATATTGTTTCAAGGTATCTGCGGGACCGGAGTAAGAATGGAGGCATATGCGTGGAGGAAAGGGCTTAGGTATATCTGTAGTGGAGAGATCATCAAACGAGTCCTGTGCTTCCGGCGGGATATTTGCGGTTTTCTTCCGTTCTTTCTTACTCAGAACTTCAAGCTCGTGGCCTTTCCAGCTTTCACGGAGAGTCTCGAAGAGCACTCCGTGGGCTTGAACGCCGTGGACGGAGACTGCGCGGTTCATCTCCCTCGCAAGCTTAAGCTGCGATGTAAGAACGATTTTCTGATGGAACATCTGTACTCGATACTTGCTCAGCGATCGTCCTTCTCTTCCACCTCGAGTGAGGGTCTCATCTCGGGACGCTTCAAGCTCGGGAGTCCAAGGTCCTGGGAGGCGGAAGCCTTTATCGAGTCCAATTTCTCCGACAAGTGCTAGCGGGTAGCTCTCCAGCTTGGATTTTGTCTCCACCAAAAACCTTCTCAGAGATCTTGGAGCTGGAAGAGAATTGAGAAATGCGATATCATCTGGTTTTGGTGTTAGCACGGCTTGGTAATGGTCTTGCTTGAACATTTCTGTGCTCGTATTCTCTGGTACAGCGTGCCTGTCATCGTACATCTGGTACGAGAACCACGGATGCCATCCAAAGCAGGGAATAATGCTTTGTATCTCATCCAGAGTCTCGAGATCTGAGTTCTCACTCAATCCATGGGAATCCGCAATCCGAGCAACAAGTTCCTGGTCTTGACCTCTTGTTGCCATGACAGTCAAGACGCGAGTTTTCATTCCCGCGATTTCAGGGATAAAGTCCATCGTGTCTGTAGGATGACAATGTGCATCGTAAATGCCCAGATGCCATGGAAATGGGGCATCGGCCGTTTCCACGTCGCCCTCCCCACTGGCCATTATGTCCTTGTTGCTCGAGTATCTCAGGTACGAGACATGGTGTGCTTCCGCATACAATTTCGTGCTTTAGTCTTTGCTATGTCGTTGTTCGAGTGTCGATAAATCGACGATTGTCACGACAGAGTACGTCAAGTCAAGCTTGGAGTGTCGTCGTCTTGCTGCCGACACCCCACAATTGATGCACCGGCGCATCTGGATTGCAGTGGCGTCCCCACATTCCCCACAGTATCACATGCGATACTTTATCTAGCTCGCCCGGGCACAATGGGTTCTTGCTCCTCCCCCAGAAACGGAACTCTCACATCAAGCCACTAAATATAATTTTCACTTCCCTACTCCATCCTCTTCCCTCCATATTACATCTCATCCACCATGTCTCGAGAACGATAAAATCTGCCTCAAATCCACACGAGAAGCTCGACAATCATAATGGCCGTTCTCCCAAAAGTAGTCACCGTGCCAATTGTGCTGACAATCATCCTACCGGCGACTGTATTGGCGCTGTTCACGACAATCCTTGCATTTTCGATTCTCTTGTTCAGATGCACTTTAATATACATCGATCTCGCAACGGCAGTAATACCATATTATCTCCTAGGAGGCGCTTCACGAATTCTCGCACCAAACCCTCAAGCCTCACCTCGCCGCCAACCCTCACCTCCCAGCACCCGCCGCCGCAAACGCAGGACCTCATCCGCGAGCAGCACGCTCTCAGCGACTGGCTCCATGACACCAACCGCGCTCCCGCGTTCCACATCCGAATATGCGATCCTAACGAGTCCGAATTCCTGCATTGGGTTGAACCTCTCCGTGGGGCCCACTCGAGACTTCGAAGGTGTGGGAGGCTGGAGACTAGATCATCCGAGTGAAGAAGACGATGCGTTGTGGAGTAAGATCAACTCGCGCCTCGAATTACCAGCTGATCATGGGCGGAGACATAAGAGGAGCTTGACAGGTGGGAGCTTGCCTCTGCCGGCGATGGCGACGGGGAAGAGAAGGGGAAGGGATGAGCAGAGGGATGGGGAGACTGCTGTCCAAGTTAAGAGTAACAGTGGGAGGGCCAGGACGCCGCCTACTCCTAGCGTATTCGGGGGCGTGAGTGCAGTTGCAGGTACGGGCGCTTCTGAGAAGGGAGTTCTGATGATGGGTGGGAAAAAGAGGACCGCGAGTGGGAGTACGGGTAGCAGTGGAAGCTCGAAGAGCTCGGGATCGAGTATGAAATCTCGGTGATGTCTTATGAAAAGAAGCTCTCTTCTGGATTATCTATTGGACGGACAGGGGATTACTGGAATTACGAATTTATGATAATGAATGGATGTCACAGGGTACTGTACTGTACATCTTGGGATGCATTTAGGTCGGGAGTTTGGCTAATGAAATATCTGGGTCGTCAGGATCAGTCATGTAAAACATATCATTTCTCGCCATCAATTTGTATACAGATGGAATATTCATTCGTCCTCCTGATGGTATGGAGTCCCAATCCTTCCGAACTCCAGACTCCCCTAAAAGCATCAATATGAGCAATTGTATCAGCCATCCCGTATTGCACAGCATAATCCACATTCAAAAGAGCCACAATCTCCTCCGTCCATATCTCAAACCTAGCAAACACTCCAAAAATGCGCCGCATAAAACTGTCTACTCAACTTTCCCTGCTCGAAATTCACAACATTAACATCACCCTTCCTCGAATCCCTAATAATGATCTTATTGTAATCATCCCCCTCCTTCACTGCCTCCAATCCCATGCCCCTAAAAACCATCAACTTCAAACTCGTCTCATCCTCTACCATGCCCCGCCTGCTCTCCCCGCCTTCTGGCCCTTGACTCTCTAGCTCCGCGAGTCGCGATTGGAGGTCTCCTAACTGCGAAGAGAGTCGTTCCGCTTCTATCTCGAGATCCGTAGCAGATTTTGCGAGTTTGAATTTCTGCGTGTCGAGGGAGGCGATAGCTGAGGCGTGTGTGGTGGGTGAGTGCGATTGGAGGGTTGTTTGGTGGTTAGAAGTCAAGGTTGTGAGGGTTCGTGATAGTTCTGTAAGATTTTGAGAGTTAGTTATGTTAGCAAGCTGAAACTTGAGAGAGTTGATGCATTTAAAAGTCCGTGGGTATCGTTTCGCGCCGTTGGTTTAGTGATATAATCTATGGTTGCCAATAGATGAAATTCAAGGAGAATGTCCTACTTTTTAATGCGCTTTCGGCTTCTCGCATGCGCAGATTGCGCGCTTGCTCGAGGGTGGAGAGGGAATCGTTGATGCGCGAGACGGCGAGTTTATCAGGCGCGATGTGGAAGTTTCCAGCGGTGTGGTGGATGAGCTGTTGATGATTAGCTTGCAGCGCGTCAGAACTTCAGAAATAGAATTTACAGTTGCGGGATCTTCGTCGAGAAGCATATTGACGATTTGATCTTGAGGGTTCTCAGCAATTTGAATGTGAGTCGAATAAAGATTTGCGGTGCGATGTACCTAGGTAGATGGGCGTGATTGTCAAGGTGGTCGCGAGGTCGCCTTGTTGACATGATCCGCTTTCCAAGGGTGCTCGTGGCCGGACAACGATTGACGTACCCGCATCACAAGCCACTTCCATGCTTGAGGTTCGTCAACGCCACAAGAGCTTCCAGCTTCATAACTCCTCACCAGATCTAGCATAAAACTTAAACCCAACATCGTACCTTCCGCTAATAGGATTGATAATCGTCGCAAAATCTACCGCATATTCTGTCAGGCTAACAAATTTGGAGAGAATGGGTTCATTACCATGTAAGTATATGGCTGGCCAAACGAGCTTGTACACAGAGCTTTACGACCGATATGCTATATATCTTTACTCCCTCCAACTACATGCAGCTTTGCTAACCAGACGGGGCCTTAGATGCTGCTGACGCAGAAAGGCACACTCTCCTCCGCCTCCCAGAAGATGACACCGGACATACGCTGACAATTTTCGCAGTCCTTTGAAGCCCGCAGAACTCCAAGTCCTCCGCTCACAATACGAAAAAGAAGGCGAGCACGTAGGCGTACAGACAAAGTTCAACTTCGCCTGGGTCAGTAGTTGCCCATGCTCCAGAAGTATCTCTGCTAATCATCTCTCCAGGGTCTCATAAAATCCAACGCACGTATCGATCAACAAGAAGGCGTTCGTCTCCTCTCTGATATATTTCGTACCTCTCCCGAACGACGTCGCGAGTGTCTCTACTACCTAGCGCTCGGGAACTACAAGCTAGGAAATTATGCAGAGAGTAGGAGATATAACGATTTGCTACTGGACAAGGAACCGGGGAACTTGCAGGCTGATAGTCTGAGAGGACTGATCGACGATAAAGTCGCCAAGGAGGGACTCATGGGGGTTGCGATCTTGAGTGGGGTGGCTATCGCAGCGGGTGTGGTTGGAGGGATTATTTTCAGAGGGCTCGGTGCTAAGAGGAGGTAAAAGTGGAGGATATATGAGTGTAAATTGAAGGTAATGGGCCAAGTGTTGGAGGATTGGGAACACTGATGACTATGCTGTAAGGCTCCTTTTGCACGATACCAGCATGATAATTTTGCACGATTGGTCTTTTATGGGGTCCGCGAGTATTGAGAATGCTCTGGAGTTAATGAGCATACTATTTCCACTTCATCTTGCGCACAGGGGAAATAGCTACGTGCAGCTATAGGGAGAACGCTATCAGCGTAGTGACCTTGCGAGTCAAGAACGACGTTGAAATGTAAGACTCGCAAATCAAAAGTAGTAGTAGCACTAGTGTACAGGAGTTCTATTCATAAAAGTGAGTGGCACGCAGTTTGGACGATGGTTTGCACTTTTGCCCAAAAGGAGGAACATAGGTCCAGCGAAAGCCAAAGAAAGTCATCGAAATAGCGTGTAGCCGACCACGTGAGATTTGATCAGGAGTGAGGAACACAAAGATAGCAAACAAATGAGTCGACTTCCTAGTTGCTGAAACTACTACGGCTTTCTTGATTGTTTTATGTGGCCTTCCCAAAATATATTAAATACTTCGTTATCGATTAGTATTAACAGGGGTACGGATCGGCGGACTTGCGTCACACAAGGCCAGGCGAGCCAGGTCAGGTCCGAGGACGGTCCAGCTGAACGGCACCAGCATAAATCACGACATATCTATCAGAGTATTCCCAATAGATATATCCTCACAAGAACCACGATTCACCTTTTCTTCACTCACATTGTCAACGGCATACAGCTCTCTCTCGACTCATTCACAACACCAATCACTCACACCCAGCTTGCACAGCGACCCACCCTTTCCAAGTTGATTACCTATCAAACAACAGTTTCGACGAGCTCAAGTCCAACCGCAAGGCTGTTTGCCGTAAATTTCCCGACTACACTGCTTCCTTTTCAATTATCCTTCCTTACTTACCATCGACCGATCTKTTTGGATGAACGTGTGGCATAAAAAGTGCAGATACGCCAACTGTGTCCATTGGATAAGAGAAGCTTTCGCTCTGCCTCACAAGGCCTATTTCCACAACGGCTTCACGATTCTTTCGCAATACCGGCTTAGCTGTCAGTCTAGGTCTGACAGCGCTCGCCGCTTATCAAGGCGTTCGAGACGCCATGGCGGATAATACAGCTCATAACAATGGTGGTCGTAGGAACTTGGATGCATCAGCGGACCGTGAAGTAGTGTATTGCCACCAATGTCATGCTGAGTGGTACCATGATGATCATGGACTAGTGTGTCCTACCTGCGAAGGCGAAGTTACAGAAATCGTAAGTCAGAACATATTGTCGCATATGGGAATCGTACTGATGTTGTTAGGTGACTGCAGAAAGCGATCCGAGACCTCCCACTGAACTCAACGCAAACCATAACCACCACCACGATCGCGATTTTGAAAGGCTACGCCATCATAATCCTTGGGAATCGACGGACTCCGATCCTGATGAAGCCGATATTGAGGAACATGTCCGAGAAATTCGACATGGCCCTGGTCGTACTACGTTCTTCTCACAAACCATTCGAGATGGAACACCTCAACGAACTCGGAATCGAACACGCGAAGATGGAGACCCACGCGATCCAGATGTGGTCATGACGGATTTTCACAATATGCTGAGTGGCTTGATGGGCCCAGGATTCCGTGCTGGTCAAGCTGGTAGATCAGGACCTGACACATTGTTCAATGGGGGACCCTTTGCGGTTGGCGGTCCTGGCACCTATGAATCATTCGGAGGCCGTGCCAATGACGGAAGCCACATCGTTGGTGGACGGTGGTTATTTACTTCTACTAACCCGGCACAAGGTGGTGCAGCAGACAGGCCTGCTGGCGGCTCTCCAGATGATATAGCTGCGTACGAATTCCTTTCCCTTCAGAACATCTATATCTTAGGATCTTGTTCGCGCTCCTGTTGGAGAAGAGCAGGCTAACAATCTTTGTAGAATTTTTGGAAACTTATTGGGCGGTATACATCCAGCTCATGCGCGCGGGACCGAACAACCGGGACGCGGGCCAGTGCCACAGGGACTCGCGTCTATCTTTTCCACTTTACTGAATCCAGCAAATGCTCGAATGGGAGATGCTGTGTATTCACAAGAAGCCTTGGATCAGATAATATCTACTCTGATGGAGCAACATCCCCAATCAAACGCACCTGGTCCGGCATCACCTGATGCGATTGCTTCGTTGCCGAAAAAGAACTTAGATAAAAAGATGCTGGGTGAGGAGGGAAAGGGAGAGTGCAGTGTTTGTATGGATGATGTTCACATCGGAGATGAAGTTGTTTGTCTACCGTGTCAACATTGGTTTCACGAAATATGTGCTGGCGCATGGTTGAGTGAGCACAACACGTGTCCAATATGTCGGAAAGGCATCGATCCCGAGCATTCAACGACACCGAACAGTGGAAGAGCTGGTACGTCATCACCCACGACTCGAATTCACAGAATGAGTAGTCGGGACTCGGATAGGCTAGAACGGTTGAGCAGAAGTAATACCACAGGAGGCAGAAACGAAGCCAGGTTAGACGCTATCCGAAATACTGGAAGACTGACACCAACACAAGAAGACCCGACCGCAGCGCCAGTCCCTAGACGATGGCAAACCATCGGAGATCGAAATTTGTATACAACGACCAACAGACACCGTCATGAAAGCTTCATCAGCCCTCCTGCACGATCCACTTCGCGATCATCTCCTTCCCTGAGTCACCATAATAGTGATCGAGATGTCAGAAGCGACGCGAGCCGGCCAAGATCTTCGAGGAGGAGGAGTTCGACGGCAGCGGTCAGATCAGTGGGTAATACTGGGAGTTCGAGAAGTCCCTTTCAGTGGTTGAGGTCGCAATTCGGCGATCGTAGTTCGGGGAAGGACAGAAGGTAGATCAATTGTCACGTTTCTCAAWATTATATATGACTTTTCTCATTGAAAGTCTCCTTCCCGCTGAGTTTTGTGCATTCCGCAATTGACGGCATCAGCAATATCGGGAGCTGGGTGTCCAAATTACAATTCGCATGAATGCTCCCAGCAAGCATTACCACAATATCTTCCTTGAGGATATTACTAAGGGTTCTAATAGTGCATCCTTATAGCGGGATTTATTTTTATTTGCTCCTAGGAGTAAGATAACATAAACTTACAAGAACGATTTCTGAAGATAGTCTATCAATGAAGCTAGAAGAATATATTCAATTGTATTTTGAAGAGTTGGAATAGTATTGAACTTCAATACGGTGACTATGACTCTTGTGGTGGGCGTTTAAGCCGTGTCAGCGTGTGTCCCCTGGATGCACCCTCCCGGTGGACCGAGAAAATGGCAGGCTAGTGTGTATTGTCCCATCSTCTTTCGCACATTGTAGTATAATGTGCTAGTTAACAAGAGTCAATAGACTATATAATATACCTCAGAGCTAAGCAAAATATCACAATGAGCCCTAAACAGGTTGAGTAAACGTGTAGTAATTCTCTTCTTTCTTTATTACCTCCCAGGTATGCCGCTTTTTGTGTCCACTGGGAGGCACCTCATCATAAGCGACATAGCCCAGCTCATCCTCATACTTCATCCATCTATAATTGTCCCACTTTCTACCAAACTTTGAACGTCGGAATCTATACAACAACAATTATGCGGCCATTTCTCCCGCGATCCAGATCTAAATTCAAACCTATTCATACCGACCCTCAATCTTCATCCCTCCTCTTTGCTCTCCCTTTGGAACTCCGACTACAAATCTACAATCTAATTCTCTCCTYCTTTCCCTGGGACACCCATCTGCATCTCCACGCCAGCAGACTTTTTGTACACTACAGTACCAGAAGTCATTCCCCGGGACTAAGCGCCTCAACCGGCGGCAGATTTACAAGCCACGACTACGAGCACAGTGTCCCTTCCGACTATAATGACTGTACCTTCAATATCATCACCGATGATAACATCACGTCCATCGCTCCTCGCCGCCCGAAACCATCTGTGAGATTTATGAGCGCTTGTCGAAGACTGTAAGTTTCAATTCCAAGATCAACAATGCATATGTGGAGATATTCAAATGTTGCAGGCATGACGAGTTCATCCCAGTCATGTACGGGCGTTGGACGATAGAGCTGATCGACCTCAACGCCATCCATCTTTTCCTCACCTCTCTCCCCATCACGTCGCTCAACGCCATCACCTCCCTATCTATCGCTTATACCGTCAAGACCCCAAGATTCCAAGTCCCGATCCCTAACCCCGATAAGACCCGTGCTCGTCACGACAACATTGGCGAGTGGGCGTTCGGGCTCAAGGGAACGCGATGGAAAGAGGTATGTGAGGTGCTCTGCAAGCTGGAGGGGCTGAAGCAGCTTAAGGTGAGGATTTATCTCCGAAAGTGCGGGACGATCAGAGAGAATCTACTTTTAAGGGGGCTTGGGGCGGTAAAGGTTAAGAAGGAGAGGTTTGTGGTGGAATTACCTGGGACAGAGGGGCTTGACCTTCCTGGACCAATTCCAAATGAAGATGAATCTAGTCTGCCGTTCACTATCGTGAGGAGGCGCGAGTGTTATGAGGGTGTACATAACACTCACACTTGCCGTAATTTCCTTGGTAATGGGTCCCAGTGGGGGAGGCGGAGGAGGTGGCCATTTATTAGTTTGTTAGTGGTCTGTGCTCCGATTATTTCTGTGTATTGTGTGGTTCAGGTTGCGAGGGAAGATGATGCATTTAGAGATACGTATCGTCGGGAGCTCAAGGGAGCCGAGAGGAGGAGAGAGTTTGCTAGAGAGCTTTGGGAGACTGGGAAGAGGTGGTCAAGAGTAGGCGAGTATTGCGAGGGTGAAATTTAGGATGATATGTTTCGGGTTGTGGCTGTCGGGTATCAAGTCCGGTGTTCTGGTTAAAACTTGCTATTATCTACCGAGTCTACCTACTTCTGTGTGGASGGAGGTGTGGCCATGTAATAACCTCTTTTAATATACAAGCAAGTGTATTTGATACAACTCATGTATTTTAGATCAAACTAAGGCAAGAAACCTGCTATGTCACTCTCAAAACCCACAAGATTCGGCAAAGACAGCAGGGGCAATAATATCCATTAGGAGCCACTTGTTGCTTGAATCCCTGTCCATGATAATGATCTGACCATACGATTGAAAACTACCATCATAGCTCACCACCTCAGCTCGAAACCTATGCGTCCAKCTATTCCACAAAATGGATGACGTTGCTAACACCCCCTTTCAAACCCGCACCATCAGTTCAGATACTATATAGACCCGAATTGCCATAWCGTGCGCTAGTGAATGRGCCATCAGGAAAGAGAGATCCGCAATAGTCCCATACTCGCCCRCCCTAAATAAAGACACCTTGGTCTACATTATAAACCAGGCTTTTCAACCAATTATTCAATGACCTAGCTAGAAGCCCTAGTAAAACGCTTCGACACCCACCCACCMAATTGTCTTTAATTAGGGGGGGGGGGGTACTGTCTAGTATTCAAATATCGTCATTGCCATCTACGTTGGCTTTACAATGTTTCAACATCGAAGGAACAATACAATCCATCAGGAAAAACCCTTTACTGTTTGTCACAAGTGGAGCGAAACTCCCATCAATGTGCGCATTCGCTTCGAGATCACCATGATGTCGAGAGAATTCGACAACCACTTGAGATCTGTGCTCCTTACGCTGAGTATGAATACGCAACCATAGCCTTGCTAATGAGCAAGCTTATGAGAAAAGCAAAAGACAGACGCATGACGAATACTTGTTATAATCAAGGATCAAATGCAAAGATGACAAGTATTGACAAGAAGATACCAAGTGAAGCAATTCTACATCCCAAAATCCACTCCCGCTCGCAAYGTTTTCAAAGAAAGGCCAGAATCATGTCTTCAACCATTCACAAACAATAGCCGCCAATTGTCAATTACCGGGCATATGATCTGAGTGCCAAGCAAACAACTATATCACCTTAAAACCGCAAAGATCCGAGCATTAGAGACTAGACCATATTACAATATCGTGAACGACGTATCCTTGACAGAAACCACAACGGAACACGTACACATGAACAAGTACTCTTTGCTATTCAACCCCCGCGGAACCATTAGCTRAGAGATGACTCAAAATACCCTTTCTGCTCGCCCTTAAAGTACAAGTGCCTGGTAGTCTGCAAGCTATCTGATGAAATAAAATATTCGTATCTATTCAAGCCACATACCTAACATGTGAAATTTCACTAGGTCCTAGGAATGCTTAGCATTAAGTAACGACTTCTCAAATCCTCTCAATAAGCTAAGGTCCCTAGGAGGAGACATATCGCAGGTAAAGTATGGAAGTAGCTAGATGTTCGTAAATCAGCTCGAAACGTTTATTTTCAGGGTTGCAAAAAGTATTAAATGGGCAAAGATACGTCGCTAAGGCTAATTGCCAGGGCTCTAAATTTACTAATGAGAATACACTCATCGGAGAATTAGGACTAGCTGGTAAGGTAACTCAAAGCTATTAGGTCTTGACAAGTTGAAGTGAAGGACACAAGATTTTCTAGTAGAACTGTACTAATCGAACGACAAATCGCGTTCTCTGTGAACGGCTAAAACTGACCCCTATGGATGGGAGGGATATTGTAATTGCAAGCAAGTCGTTATCTCTATACAGAGACAAGACGGATTGAAGGTGGCAATATGTCCAACAAGCCTGCCCTGCCTCCCTCACCGACTAACCCCGTGACGGCGTGGCAGGTGGCCTAGATGCCATAGCTACTGTACATAACCTCAGCATTTACTTAGGGCTCAATGGCCGACCCAATACCGATGCTCAGCTATCAGCGGTCAACAAGCGCGGTATCAACGGGCTGCAAGGACGAAAAGTTAACCAAGAGGAGGATAAGGAACGGTGACGCAAAAGAAACAACCATCAAGGAAATCACTATACACACCCAACGCCACGGAACGAACGTAACGCTGGGGGAAATGATGGCATCGTGATGATCGATATTCGGCGGTGAAGAAAGGATAATTGTCGGGGGAAGTGAGATGAGCTCATCGCATGTTACGGACAGGATGGTTGAAGCAGGCCAAGCGACTAGAGGTGCGTATGTGGTTGTGAGTATAGTAGTATGTGTAAACAACCTTCGCTATTTCGAAAGGACCGGCGGGTAGGGAGGAGATGAAAAGATGTGTTGTGCTGCAACTGCGACACGAAACGGCAGAATGAAGAAACCTTATTCTTATCCCAAGGCCCATTGCCCATGGTCTGGTCAAGTGATCTACACAGCTGCATGTACTTTGACGTAAGACCACGTGCCCGCCCTGCTGCGGAGTGACGGGAGAGGCCTCTTATTCGAGCGGTGAAGAGAGGCTATGTTTCTCATCGTAGATGAACAAGGCTGAAGAACTGTCTCTCGGCCGACAGACAGAGCAAYCCCCYAAAGTCCGCGCAACCAGCTCGCCTCTAGATTCCTCATCGTGATGGAGAACYTTCGTTAGGTAAGAGTTGCGGTGTAACAAGAAATTTGTGACGGAAAGGGAAGCGAGCGCGAAGAGAGATTGCAAGGCTCCTGTAGCTTTGCATATGCTTCAGTGTGTTTGTTCAAGCTGCCACAGATTAGATCACGAGAGGAATCTTGAAACTCGCCTACGTACTTTCAGTTCCGAAACGGGATGGTACAACTCAAGTGCTTCTAGAAAAACTTTATGTTCCCATCCGAACGCCTTTCAAAACGTGCGTAAAAGTTAAAACCGGTAGTATACATGATGTGAAGCGAAGAGAAAGGGTTTGGCAGAACCAAGGTGATATAGCCTCCCCCCCCCCAACTTAACTAAGCCTGAAAGAGATTTTGCCTAACGCGTGGATTTTTAAGGCGAAAACAATCGCATAGGGGAGGAAAATAGAAAGACGTACCATCATACATTATAAGGTTCGCTATCGCCTCGATAGTGTATAGATTCCTTCGTTTTGTAAAGAATTAATAATTAAAGTCAACTATGTTGTCGCTAAGAGCCCAGTACCCAATTAAATACGTCACCCTCAGGGAGTTTTATAAGGTTATTCCTAACCCCCCGAACACTATGAGCTGTTCTAATCAAGTTGTGCCTACTTCCGTATCTATTAACTGTAGGTCGATTGTGGTACGTAGGATTGTACGTATTCGAGGAAGTGGAGGAGGTAAGGTCTCGACAACTATACGCTGAGCAGCCATTATATGATCGACAACACTAAGGTATATATATGTAAGCGACGGTGAGGTTCAAGAATGTGGAATGTTAATAAATGTTTACTTCTATGAGCTGACGGTTTTACTATAGGAAGCGAGGCGACAATTCAGTACTAGGCATCCCTCCACACCGCTATAAAAGTGGGGGAGGGGAGGCTATATCATCACCCGGCAAAAGGGAATTTGCTAGTATGGTCGCGAGTAATGCGAGTAATGGGTTGTGAGTAGTGCGTCGCTTGCAGCGCTCTCTTGCGGACGTGTCAAATTTTGGAGTTTGACGGCTTTCTTCAACAGCATAAGAGCATCGTTCCCAAATTTGCAAGGTGATGATAATAATGGAATCATTCTTCCTATAGCACYCGCGTCGAGAAAGATAGTGTTGATAGTGAGGCTGCAAGCGGAGAAGGACGTTGTGCTGACCAATCAGAATCGCGTCGATCGGAAAAGCAGAAGCTGACTCGAACATCTGTTGCCGACCACCAGGAGCTGACTCGAACATCAATTGCCGACCACCAGGACCGCCCTGCCCCGGGATGCTTCTCTGCTTTTGCAAGGCTACCACCTCTCAGAATTTTGAGTTTGAAAACGGTCCCAATTTCTAGAGAACTCAATCCCCGCCTCCAGCCCGCTCAGAGGATAGACGCCCTACGCGCATTACCAGAAATTTGTATCTCGATGAGTGGAAACAACCACTTTCCAAAACGTCGACAAATTGGAAACATGATTTGCTGGCAAGTGCAGCTCGAAAGCTAAGGTCGCGGAAAGTATCAAGTTCATGAATGCCAAGATTCCTCCGAACGATCCGCCTCTATGGCCATTTGCTTGAACGTGGTGGGTTTCTCTCATCGTGATCGTTTTCGTAAAGCATTGTAACAAGCCGTCTTGGCTCGTCGAATTCAAAGGACTAGTCTCTGAGGGGGAGACTACTGCAAGCGTGACAGTGGTCCAGCATATCCTCTTGCAACTGGGACTCGGTTTGACCAAGAGGAATTTAACATGAAGAGATTATACTTTATCACCTGCTCCTTTCCTCGATGACCGATCGAGCTCGTGCGTTAACATTGGGCGACATCTAAGCGAGATAAGGGGAAGAAGGGGGTTGACAGACATGAGATTTGTTTCTTGATCCTCTTGGACCTGCGTTCGGAACACCTTCCCGCAGATTGTGTCTGGTGATAGGCTGTCAACAACAAGTGTTGTGTCTAAAGCACAAGGCTGACAACGACCTCTCATTCGTGGTTTTGAAAGACCATGGCCCTAGACTAACCCAGAAAAAGCTCTTCCACTGCCATATGCATCGAAATATCTCTTCCCTTGAGGGCTTTTGAAGCCCTGGATATCTGTTCCAAGTACAGTACTGAGATAGTAAAGGCAGCGACTTGGTGTGTGCGTGAGCCACTATCCTCCCCGTTCCTTCTCGAAACTGCGCGAGAAGGAAAATATGGGACATTATTGGGAGACGGGAGGGTTTCGGGTAGCTGGCTGCCATTGGCAAGGTGGAAGTCAAAAGTCCAGCCTTTCCCTTCTGTGGCTGTTCTTCACCGTCCCGTCACCATCTCCAATTCGTTACATCGTTGCTGAGGAAGATTTAGCTGCTGCAGACAGCATAGTGGTGTTGAGACTTATGTCGGCTTTTCTTGACTGCCACTGATCATAGTGAGCGAGGCATAGACAGGCGTGGGTTCCTGGGAAGCTCTGATAGAGCATTTGTATGCAAAACATCGAAGATTGGTTGAGCTTGATATTTGGTTGGCTGCTAGAGGGGCGGAGAAGCGCCCGTCGAGTCCTACTTCGAAGTATACTTCGAAGTACAAGCTTAGATCTTGCCGATCAGCAGCGAGTAGCTCTGACCCTTAAACTCTAAAAAGTTCTGAGGGCCCAGCTAGCCAGTGAGGAGAACCAAGTAATCTTCAGACACGAGGGAGTTCGGCAGAAGTCAGAGTGCTTTGTCAGTTGTGGCTGTGACTGCGGCTATCAGGATCCGGGAGGTCGGTGGAAGTTTCGTTGTCGAAATATCAAAAAGTTCGCTCAGCAGAACCTGCTACCAGTCCAGACGTTAGGTATGAGTACAGATAGATCTGGGCCTCGATGAGACTATGTACTGTACGTGTTGCTATGTGGATCCTCTCTGGCTGGGTCGCCGAGTGCGGTATCTCCACAGTGGATTGGAGGCACAGAGGTGATCGTGGTTGTCAAGTCCAGCCCATGGTCGTAATTACTAAGAAAACCCACCTGTTTCCGAGATATAATCGGGGTTGGAAATGATGTGGAGTAAAGGGTTCTAGAGTAGGATTTGCAAATTGCATGACGGTAAAATCCGTGGACTTGCTACTTTCAGGAAAGTGTCTGCTGACTTTCTGAGCATTGAATCATCCAATTGATCTGAGTCTCTACCTAGGGACTTCGAGGCAGGAGCGTATTCGTATCAATGTAGGCGCATCCTAAGTTGTCCAAGCGCTTGTACGAAGTAGCTTTGACATCTGTATCGGCACTCCGCTTGAGCAACATACAGTAGCTGTTCCAAGGTTATGGTGTCAGCTACACCCCTCCTGCCGTAGAACTTCACTTCTCCCAAATCGGAGAGATGTCTCATTCGAGTCGTAGGCTAGCGCACCGTACTGTAGGAACAAAACATAATACTCCGGTTAATATCCGAACTTCGCACTTACAAGGCGAACAACAAGGAGAGAGTTCCTTGTTAGCTGAGGTGGCACGACGATGAAGTTAAAGTCACCATCACTAAACCAGGCCGCCACGCCTCTCATTTATCGGTAGGGCCTCATATTTTGAGAGTAGAGCATACAACGCAGCTGGAATAGAAATTTCAGCGCCGTCAGCCGATGACAAGCAAGAAAGGCGCAAGAAATGGAGCTACGAAGTAGACTCTTGAAGATAAGGAGCAATGGCGGGTTCGAACATTAACAACTGCCAGCCAGGTCCAGCCTATGAAAGGATTAAAATCTGCATCGAGCTTGTATGAGCAGGAGAGAACAGCGGTCTGTTTTGATATATGTGTGTGTGTTTCTGAGTCGTACCAGACGGTGTGTATTATTTGCAGCGTCAGCGATGTAGCGTGGAAGGAAGGATGAGACGACGAGAAGAGCGCGCTAATATCTAGCGATGCGGATATGTGTCGGGATTTGCCTAGGCATGGCCATATACTGTACTGTGTACAGTAAGTATCGATAGGGATTAATCGGTCTGCGATGCGATGACGATGGGCTTAAGCTTGTATGCATACGGAGCATGTGTGTGAGAGATTGAGAAGGCGGGTGTGACAACGACGATCCATGGATATGCCTACGAACCATACTAACTTCGAAGTACAGTACTTCGAAGTAGTTCGAAGTAGTACCGATCTTACCTTACGGTAAGGCCTAGGTGCAGGGGAGGCAGTTGCACGGCAAACGGTGAAGAAAGTATATCTGTCAGTCAGGGACGTCGACGATCGACCCGATGTTTGACCGTCCAGTCCATACTTCCTAGTTTTGGCCGCTGCCCTGAGAAGAGCAGCAAGGCTGGAGCAGAGCAGAGCCGTGACTACCTCGAGACCACCACAACCGACCACTAAGTAGGTAAGGGCCATGTACTCAGCAGTAGGCGGACTCAGTCTTGTACTTACTACTTACGAGTTCAGGGACTAAAGACATACGACTGACGCTCCGCAGGGCCACGACCGTGGAGGCTTCGCGTACACATTCCCTCTCTTCTTGTGCCACGCGTGGCTAGACTTGGCATATCATACTCCGTAACCATACCCCGTATGTCGTTCCTGCTCTCGAGCGGAGCGAACAAAGGCCTCCATGGCCGTGGTCAGCGAAGCGTCTGAACGGCGAAGCTCGAGAAATTCGCAGTACAGTAGTAGTAGTAGTAGTAGTAGTAGTAGTAGTAGTAGTAGTAGAAACTCCTAAGGAACTCTCCAAGCCTCCCATGGGGGGGCATTAGTACRGTAATGATACGAGTACGAAAACACAATTACAGTACGGAGTACTCCGTACAGTACATCCACCTGGGTCCTGGCTGCCGAGGAATACCCACGTACGGGTAGATCCCTGCAGTAGCATGAGCATGAGCATGAGCATGAGCATGAGCATGAGCATGAGCATGAGCATGAACATGAGTACTCCGTAGGGCGTTCTGCTACTTGAAGTATGAAGTACTACTTCTACTTTGATTGACTGTTTCAGCCCAACTACTTCGAAGTAGCGACTAACATCCAAATTGGAATGCTCCTACAGAGCTCTGCTAGCTGATTTCCCTCGCTCGCGGCACCGAAAGGGGCTCTAGTTCTCGAGACTCTCGCATTAGCTTGCTCGCTCCCCCTCCACCATCTCAATTCCATCGTTACTGTGTACACACCCCCTCCCAAGACGCTAGCCTGCCCTGCTCTAGTATATTGGAGGGATGATGCAAGCTCTTGCGCAGGCGCAGGCCCAGTATATATCTAATACTCTCAAAACAGCCCGGGACCCCCAACATAGATCACCTTTCGAATCCACTCTTGACAATCATTCTGTTCTCTTCAGACACAGACGCAAAATATTCTTACAAATTCCAATATCTTCGCTGTATTGACCGGCAGTCTCTCTTTCTCCAAGACGGAACATACCCAGGTGCTGCTACTGCAAGCAGCTCAGAGCGATTCAGTGTCGCTGCCCTGCGCTGCCCCACCTCCACCACCTCCGCGAGTCTGCAACATCTCACGATACTCCGAACATCCTCAGCCCCGTAATACCGGAGCAACAACAGGAGTCGGCACCTGCTCGAGTTCCACTCGTCGGGCAAATCCCATACACATACATTACTCTCTCCACCGCCAAACCACCCACGACCCCTCAACATCACGCGTGTGGACTACAGACACTCAAGAGCATGATTCATGATTCATACAATATGCCACCCGCCGCAATAATTGATACAATGTCGAGCCCACGAAGTTCAGACAGTCCAGCCACCATGGAAGAGGAGCCGCGGAAGAAAGGTTGGTGGGGCACGCGCAGAGATCTACTCGCCTCGAGTTCAGTTGTCTGTTGCGATCTGATCTGGGACCTCATAGCTAATTCGTGATATAGGCTCGAGGGGAGGAAAACGATCCGTTACACACCTCAGCAAGGCGCAACTCGCCCGCAAACGTGCCAATGATCGCGAGGCCCAGCGGAACATCCGTCAGCGGACCAAAGAACATATCGAGAACTTGGAGAAGAAAGTGAGGGAACTGGAAGAGACTGGCCGCGCTGGATCCATGGAGCGCGTACTGAACAGGAACAAAGACTTGGAAGTCGAGGTCGAAAAACTGAGAGCACAAGTCGCAGCGCATTCAGCATCCGTGGCGCCCGAATCGATCACAGCAGAGATGCCAAACGATCTGTTGATGTCACGAAAGGTACCCTTGGAATGGATGCCCGAAGCACAATCAGCAAATGGGTGGCCAGCAACCTCGCATATCCAGCCACTCGATGCACATTCACATCACATACCCGATACCAACGGCGCATATACCTCCAATTCGTCTCAACTCTTTCACCATACCGCCCCTCCCATGCTTTATGAGCAAAAAGACTCGCCTGTAACAACGCCAATCATCACGCCCGTTTGGGAAGACCCTATGATTTTTGGGCAAACCACACAAGCGCTCGAACATCCAACTCCAGCATGGGCTCCATTCCATCCCGCATTCAACCAACCTTCTCGGTTCGCAGACCTTCAGACATCAGGCTTTTCTGACATACTCAATCAACCTTCGTACACCAATACCACATGCTGGCAATCGCAGCCTTCGATATACGCGTGGCAGATATCCACCAAGCTTAAAGCACCCGTCACATTAGTGGACCAGCTCATGTTTAGCGTGATCCATTCGCAACGCCACCTCGCTATGCACACGAATATGTCTGGCGAGGATCTCCTTGGTCCAAACTTTCCTTCAGTGCACCTCCTCTTTAATCAGCATGGACCTGTCACCAGCAAGCCGCCATCTAACATCACTGAAGTCATGAATCGCTACTCAGAAGTTCTCTCAAATCGTGGATTTGCCCTCATTCCTGAAAAGCTCGCATCATTTATGTGCATGTACCGCTTCGTTCAATGGCAGATTTCACCTACACACCAAACATATCAAAAACTTCACGAGTGGCAAGCACCGCGTCCCGCTCAGCTCACGATACCCCATCCGGCTTGGATGGATCTACCACCGTGGGGAACGTTCAGAGAGAGAGTCATTGAGAACCAAGATCGCTATGACAATGTGGAGTTCCAAAACGACTATGCGTCGAATCTCTCAGTCAACTTCCCACATGATCCAATGAAGGCCCTCATTTTCGAGGATGGCCAAATCATTGTGAGTCCGATGATGGAGAGGCATCTTAGCGATATCAAGAACATGAGCATGAAGAAGCCATTTGCGGACAAATACCCCGAGTTTAGGGATGTCTGCCGGTTTGAGGAATTATAAATTTGACACCGTAACATGCGACCATGACGACTTTCCTTCTTGTTATTATTGTACTTATTCATCTATCTCTATTGGGGTCAAGCAACGACCGCCCACGATTTTCTTTGATGTTTTTATTTCCCGATGTGGAATCATATACGTTGCTCTTCACATCATACACATATGGGAAAAGAGCTAGATCCTTCGGGACTACTACATGTTTGCAAGACTCTTGAGATCTTGCTCGAGTTCTTGGGCGTTGGTTTGGGCTGTCATGGACGTGCTCACGAGCCGACTGGCGCTCCTAGGCGTTGACGACAGTGATGGGATGTTGGATATACAACAAAGCAAGCGGCAAAATTCTTGTATTTACTTTTCTTTCCTGGACTCTTCTTGTTTGATTTTATAACTAAGGCTGCGTGGTTCAGCCTCTGGCAGGAACTTGTGGCATATGGTTGTACAAGTATGAGTATTACGATGCTCTCCGAAACATATGAAATACAAATCTACAATCTATATATTAATACTATATACTTTACATCGTCTTTTCCCACTTCTCCCAACAACAGTTGCAGATGTAGTGCCTAGGAGCCCTGGGAATCCTCAAGCCCTACTTTCCTCCACCTTCGAATTTCGAAATGAACCGAGTATTGATCATTCGGTCGAAAACGGACCGCGAAACCAGGAAATGGAAGGTAAGTAAGCAGGTTGGTAGGGTTGTGAACCAATCGTGTGCGTGTGACAAGAAAATAAAGTTTTTGCTCGGGGAGATAGCTCGGAATGCGCCATGGCTTTTCTATGATGCGTGTTGCCCAGGTCCTCTCCGCAGGGGTTGGCAAACTGGATTTGGTAAGCCGGATTGGATGTGCTTGTGACGAGTAAGTATCCTAGATTAGTGTGCGGAATGTATTGGAGGAGTTTCGCTTGTGGGTGAGGATGTGTGATGAATGTGTTGAAAATATTGCTTACTAAGCCTGCATGACCGTACGGAGAGCAGAGACTTACTCTCAACTTTGTACTCCGTACTGTAATCTCTGCTATCATCATCAATTATCAGACACACACACATTCAATATTCAACAGAATGTGCGATGAATGTGTGATGAATGTGTGTACTGGATAGTGGAAACGGTGGGGTAGGTAAATACCCACTTCCACATCCACTTCTACCACCCAAGCTATCAACTCATCCTACCTTTCTACCACCAACATCGTCATAACACCACCTCTTCCCCCCACCCTTCTCCCTTGATACCTTGCAGAGTAAAACAAACAACTCCATCTAAGGTACTATACCCGACGCATACCCCGGGTGTCTTCGAAATATAGTTTCAAAGTGGATAGCATGAGGAAATCGTGGAACTTGGAAGATGGAAGATGGACACTGGGAAGAAGAGTAGACATAAGTGGGCGGATGGGTGTTTCCCGATGATGGCGCTTGTTGGTACTTGAGAATAGGAGATGAAAAGGAAGGACTTGGAGTTAACATAGTTGTGTAAGTAAATTGACAACGCGCTTAGATGACTAGATGTTAGTTCATTCGCTTCTGTATACAGGACGTGACGACCCCGCTTCGTGCGGGTAAATATGATCTCGTATCTTGGAAGCTGGGACTCGGATTGAAGGGCCTACATGGCTTGGTAGATAGGCAGGCGGGGTTACTATCACAATTAGAATGCGACCGCTTTAAGCAGAAAACAGACATTCTGATAAGGTAGGATTGTATAGACGCTGAGAATATATAGAACGGAATGATAGATCTTGATGACTGCGAGTTTGCAAGGGTCGGTATGCTTCACTACTACGCGGACAAGCAGGAACAAGAGTTTCGAAGACTAGGCGGATAGGTGAGTGGTCCATACTATATCAGGCAGACAGGCCAAGTATGAAAATATTCATCACGTTGAAAAAGGGAAGGAGCGATTGAGGAACGTTTTGGTAAGGAGCGCAGGAAACAACCAAGCAATGTTTCGGAGATACGAGTATACTTAGGAGTAACGTCGAGGGACTCGGTATTTCCCGTACAGTATAGTACGTACCTGCCAGCCTTCCTGGATGCCTGCCAAAGATGCATCATTCAATGCCTGCTTGCGTATTTGGAATCTAAGTAGCCAGTACCGCGATCACCTTGGCTGAGATCCTTTGTTGGTGTATGCATGAAGTCTCTGGCGATTAAAGTTCTGAAGAGATGTCGTCATTGTCGAACGACTTATTATTGTTGGTTTTGAGAAAGTGGAAGGGATATAATGGGATGGGTAGGGTGAACAATTGGCTGCTTGGAATTMTTTGGATATTCTCACATCCTGGGTTGGGAATTGGGGTGTTGTCATTTCGTGTCCTGTTATGGTTTTCGGGATCCGGGATTTGAATTTTGGTAAGAAAGAAGGTTGAAGTTTGGATAGGAAAGGATGAGGCAGGAGGGAAAAGGGATAGATGACCCGGAGTACGTTTTTTGACGGTCCTGATTGTCTGATGGTCGAGATATAGTAGAGTCGGGGACTGCTTGAAGAGTGCAATATGTAGCTCATTCTGACTGTTTGGAGAGCGGGTCTATTTGAGCGTCTTGCTTTGCGATGTTTAGCTTAACCGCTTCCAACCAGTTATGACAAGTTGAGCGTCGGTCTGTTGAAGCTTATCAGTGGGGCTGATAATGCATGGGGGTGATTATTATGTCACTCACGCCATAAGAAATATGGGTATGGCGAGCAGTTTGCTTTTCTGGCAAGAAGATCGGCATAGCATGAGTAGAAATGAGGCACCTATTACACAGAGAACGACCGAACCGTGTCAGAGAGACACTTCAGCGGTGACCTCGTTTTGCCAAAGATTGTAAGGACAGCGCCAAGGGAATGCTTTTTCGGTTCTCRCCGCTTCTTTTACTAAATATCAAGCGCTTAGGCCCAGTTTCTATTCTTCAGTAGAATAAAGCTAGTAGTTGCTGAAAACTATCGCCGTTTAGAGAGGTAACTTATCTAGAGTATGTCAAACTTCCGAGGCAAAAAGGAGAATGGTCGACAGGATGAGCAATAAAAGAGGTCGTTGCCACGCACAGAATATCAGAGAATCAACTAAGACAGAGAGCCAAGTGATATGTACGTCTCATGAGAGCTTGTATCGCAAAATCCTCCGACAGAAGGCGATGGTAGTGTTGATGTGCACGAGCACAGACCTGGCATTTGTCTGCTTGTTGACGCTTGAGAGGACTATGGAATGACGACTACAAGAATATTAACCTGATATCCGTAGATATTGTATAGTCGGTGGAATGAAAGAATGCAGCTACATTGCAGCCTACGGCCAAGTAGGTGTCCTGCGTGCACATGGATCATCGAACACACTCAATCTTGTGAAGTCGGCAAATGTATTTGAGTCTTCTGTGTCAGCATTTGAGAAGAGTTGTACGTAGAATGGTGATCTCGCCTAACTCAACGTCGTAGTAAATGCGGTTGTTGCCCTTCTTGGCAGGCACATACTTAGGTACTTATCTCCATGCAGAATTGCCCCGGACATAATACTGTGGTTAAGCTAGCTTCCTCTCAACTTTGTAATCGCTAAGGAACAGCTCCAAGTTGATTTACGATCTCGGGACCTGTTCTTTCCTAAAGTATAGATAGTAGTATTTATAGAAAACAACCTGCACCGTTATGAGCCTCATGTAGATCCTGTGGGGCCAATGATGTGGGAGTGCCTGAATTTGCATCTTCTCCGCAAGCTAAGACCGATCTAGGAGACAATCCTCGGTGATCATACCGAAGTGTGAACATAGGACTGCTTATATGTGGAAGCAATCGAGAGTTTGATCAAAGATGAATGCTCATTCGCATAGAGTAGATTGAAGTGTCAAAAACGACAGTTTGAAACTATGCGATCTTCTTTTAGTACCTTGTTGACGCCATTGGGCAGTTTGAGCAACGAACTAGTCAAACGTAAAGGGGTGACAGTACAGCTGAGTTCTTAAATGGTTCTTGCCGTGAGCTTGTTGTAGACTTGAATTTTGGAGTCTCAATTTTGAGGTTCCAACGACGCGACTCGCAAAGACAAACAAAAGGGGTCAAATCATTGAAGTGCTCTACAGTTGACTTCGTAAAGGGTATTCATACCTCACCAAGCTGTTTGACCAACAACAAGGAAGCCGAATTCTAAGGTTCCTAATAGCGGAAATTGCGAACCATTAGTTGAGGTAAAAAAGCAGTACTAGTACTGAGTATGAAACCTCCCCTTGCCAACTTCGGATTTCTTAAGCTAAAAAGTGCGTTTTTGACAGCGGGACTTGCAAACAGCAACAGAACACAGAACCGGACGCTTTCGGCAATAGATCTTTTTTTCCATTGGAGGTAAAGATATTAGCCGTGCAATTAAAGCAAGCCTTCAAAGCTAAAATACCAACTGTGCTAGCTTTCAACTGACAGCGGGATAAGCGAAACGCAACAAAACAATCAAAGGCGCGGCGGCATTCTACAGCGTGATTCTTAGCTCTCAGATCCTAGTTTGACGCAGTTGTCTCTCTGTCTCTAATATGCGCCTACGATGCGAATGGCTTGCATTTGACAACGCGAGAACGCTTGTGCGACGCACGACACTTTGTCAGAGAATTATATCAAATCGAATAACAGCTTCAAGGTAACGATGACAACATGACAGACCCTAAATCCTCAATCGGCGAGCTCAATATTAGGTTGAGAGAAAGAACGTTGGAAGGTCCGAGAGTAAGAGAGAGTCGATCCGAGATCTTGAGTTAATGGAAATTAATGTAATGCGTATTTGTCATCTTTCACAGACAATGTACRCAACAAATTCGTACAACTCCTAGATCTCTTCACTTCAAAATCGTAGCATATTATTGCCTTGAAGTCAATGAGTAATTTGAACCTGACGAGGCTGTCTTGAAGGTGCCTAGCCGACGACTCGATCTACTTGACACAAGTAAGCAAGAGAGCTCAATTTAGTCATCAGAGAGCAATTGAAAGGTGCCTCAATTTGAAAGATATTCGGCATAGTGGTACAGTAACGAAAACACTCTTCTCGAACAGAAGACTTACAATCAAAACTCGACCACGCAATTGCCGACTCCACATCCCTCTATCGGCTCTCTGATCATAAACGCACAGCAGCTGTGCAACTCACCTTACCAGCTGCAAAGAAGTACCTGCTCCGTGATTTACGAGTCTCAACGCTAAACAAAATGCGGAGCTGCACGTTCGGCAGGAAATTATCAAAATAAGTCTTATCTCGACGTTGAAAGAAGAATCTCCATCTGTCCCACATCCCTGAGGAGATCCGACGATCTGTGTAGCTCATTGTGGGGCACTTCCGATCGCTGTGTTTCAGCATCCATCGCTTAATGAAACACTAAAAGCTTGAGCTAGCAGGCTAGGGGTCGAGAAGTAGGTACATACCGTCCATAACGACGACCTAACTTGAGGTAGAAGGGCGAACACTAAAAGACATTGTCACAGACTCTTCGCTTGAAAGAGCCGAAGACCACATTACGCTCACGGTGAGTCAAAATTAGAGACAATAAAATTGATAATCTATGATATTATTCCCGAAATACAATCGTGGAAGATCTAATATGTTGCTACAAGAAGCAATGCTATTGTATTCATTTATTCACGAGCAGATATGTGACATAGTTGTTCGGATTAGAAACAAATAGTAAATGAAGTGTAGGTCGTAGATACAGACTCGATTTTGGTCACCATATTTATGGGATTTCGTCGAAATAGTTCATAAAGACGGTCAACAACACCATGGAATTTACGGTAGCGCTTACCGTATTTACGGACCCCGGAGCCTCCGTAGGGGACACGAATTGCTTGTCATCTCCTACTTACCACTTTGCCCTCGCTTGCGCGGGAATCCATGTCGACTTCGGTTTCGTTTCCTAGCATGCGAGACTGAGGATMAAGTTTAGTGTCTTGCTGTTTCATACCTGTGTCCGATAATAAGGATTATGCAAAAGTGTTATATTATGTCTACCTGAGAATTAGACCTACGTAGTACAAACCCTAGCTAGATAGTCAGCAACAATATCACTCACCTTGGGTAAAATGACGTCCAGGATCAACATTTCTTGGTTTAATGACATATAAAAGCAAGTCACGACAGCAAGTCGATAGAAGTCTCTACCTATCGAAAATTGCTCTTTGAGCTAATAGGCTCTTTTGCGCTCGGTTCTTGCGCTAGCCCATAAGAAGGTGCAACTGTCAATTGTGAGTTCCGTACTCATGTTAGGGAAGAAAAACATCTACGAGTAATCGCTGAATTGAAGAGWTTTTCTCGACAAAGGCAGAGATACAGCTATGGTCTGCCGGTCTAGGGAGCTGGTGTAAACAATCTGTGCTCCTGCAAATATAAGTTGACAGTATATTTTGCCACCCCCATAGAGAAGCGGTCATGCCAATCGTAGACAGCAAAAGCCATTCACAAAAGGGAACAGGGTCTTTAATATGTAGCTGAAATAATGTATGCTTCTAAAAGTTTTCGGTGCCCCTTAGGTGGTCTTTGGGACCACTTATTCATTCCGAGCAACAGTCATGAATAGCTCGCAAATCCTCCCTCTACACATGCATCAGAGTAAAAGCCTGCTAGACTCAGGCTGTACTACCAATATCTCCTATTCTAATTTTCGCGAACTTGGCACTTGCTTGTCTTCCTGCTTCYGAATTAATCAGATCCTGTGGATTTTTTGCTGGGCTGGGACACAACCCTCGATGTGCCCCAAYGCCCTCGCCTAATTTACCGTCCAGCCACAACATGCCATATTTGCGATCATCCCACACACTTAGTACCATGACGAGTCCTTGGGAAAAGACCTTTCTCACTTTAGATATTCCACCAAATTCATCGAAAGAATTTTCGTCTCCAAAAATGGCCCTTTGGCTGGCGCAGAATGAGGAARTGAGAGAATTTCCAGTCACCTCGGGGATCTTGGAAAGGCTGTTTGGGATAATTTCTCCATTTTGGATGTAAAATCGCTTAACTTCAGYAAGTCGTCCGGACTTAGTGCCATTATCAGTGATAAATTGTGTTACAACCTTGAACGGTTGGCTCGTGTCAACTCCCTTGCCGCCTGGGCAGTAAAAAGCGGTATCGCCCATTCGGTATGGATTGAAAGCGCAACCATCAAAGTCGCAATTCGAAGATATGGTTGTAGCATTGACAGTGTCAATTCCGCCGCATCCGTCGCCAATGCACTGTTGTTGATTTGAAGCAGTGCATGAATGCAAGCCGAACGAGGACGAGACCGAGTTACCAGTAAACAAATCGACTTGCGCACAACAAGATCCGCGAAGTCCATACCCAGACTCAGAATTGTCGGATGACTGACCAAATGGAATTTCAGTCCAATTTCTGACGTTTGCCTTTAAACAACAGTCAGTCTAATTTTACATAAGCCTTTCGACATCTCGGTCAATGATTGACAACTGCTCAGGGACCTCAWACCTGTCCATTGACAAAATGTAGGTTTCGAGGACAGCTAGCATCGCAATATCCTGTACCAAAAGCTGCACCTGCACCATTCTGGAAGTATCGGCCCCTACCACTATCGAGATCTATAGCCACGAAATTAAGAATGGCGCTGATTCCACATGGGATTTTGGAAACGTCGATGTCGAAACTGACTTCCTGATTAAGAAGCATGAACCCCTGATAATGTGTATTATCAGGTGCCATCATGTAAGACCGTGAACCTTTGGATACAGCGAAATCCATGGTATTCCTATATTTCAGACTTCGCTTCGCTTAGCTCAGTGACTCTCAGGAGAAGCAACACTTACGTGAGCGTATCATTCACTGGCCAGATACCCATCTTTCTGTAGTCAGAACCATCCAGAGCACATTGGCTTGTACAAGTCCCATCGTCAGGACAGAGCACTTTGTCTTCGAAACCCTTCTCAACCCAGCGCCCATCCTGGAAACAGGTCTCAAGAGATCCTTTCCTGTGAATCCATCTCCAGTTCGCATCGAGAACTAAAGAGCCATTTTGCTTTTTACAGCCGGATGCAGAACACAACTCCCAAACTATTGGTGGGTGTTTTTCGGGCTGTTCCGTAGCGAACTGTTGACCAAAGACATTTGGGATGAATATCGTGAGGATATGGAAGGAATAAATAATACCACGCATTACGAAGTTTGACAAAAGCTGCTGCAGTATTGGCTTTGTTGTGCTTACCGATTAGGATGAGCTCGGCCGGGTTCCTAAATAGCGGGGTATATGGGGGTCGAACTATACCCTCCCCTACCTACAGCTATAACCTCCCCTACCCCACAAATATGAGAGCAGTGAGGAGGGGTACCTAGTACTAAATATCCGCGTCGCTTCCTATAGTAAAACGCGTTAGTTCGTAGGAATAAACATTTACTAACATTCCACATTTTTGAACCTCGCTGTCGCTCTTCCACAACCCTCGCTGTCGCCCTAATAGTATATCTATTTCTTAGTATTGTTGATCGTACAATAGCTGCTCCGCGTATAGTTGTTCTAGGCCTTGCCTCCGCCGTATTCGACGCTCTTAACTCCTACTAAGTAGAACCTTTATCCCTCCCTAATCCACGTATCTTTAACTCTCTCAAAGCGGCTATAGAGTACGCCTAACTTCATACTAAAAGAGCTAGTTATGAAAGAGAAGGCAGCTCCTTACGTCAAGTTCCTAGATTATAAGCATCGAGGYAAATATAATCGGAGGGTTAGGAATAACCTTACACAACTCCCTAAGGATAACGTGTTTAATTACGTACTAAGCTCCTAGCGATATAATTAGTTAAATTCAATTAATTCAATTCTCATAATACTAAGGCATCTATATACTATTAAGCGACGGCGAGGTGTAATACACGCTTCCACGCCTTTCTACTTCCCTCCCCTGTACGATTATTAACGCCTTACAAATCTACGCGTTTGGCAAAATCTCTTTCGGGCATAGTCAAGTGGGGTAGGGGAGGCTATAGCTGTAGGTAGGGGAGGGTATAGTTGCAACCGTATATGGACAAAGCTAGTGAATGCGCTAGCTTTAGTAGGGCCATTGACAGTCAGAACCTAGTAGACATCATTGTGCTATGCAAACAGGTTTCATCTGCACGTCATTAGGTAAGACATAAAAATTCAGAATAGTGCTACACAGTAAGGGCAACATCAATCAACATCCACCACTCAAACCCGAAAACATCATTCCAGAAAGCCAACCCCTGGGTTATGCGGCAGCATGCACCCCGCAATCTCATTGCCATCGCATGTCACGCCAGACTTCCCAAAACGCGATATATCACTGGCTTATTGAATCTTAGCACCGTTGCCAACCCTTTTCATGATTCGCCTGCTAAGTTGAGCATGCATAATGGCCGATACCTCCGTCGCGTAAGAGCACGCCACAAGAATACAGTCATCTGGTTCACTCCAGTCGCCTGAGATGAACTACTATCTTGGCATCGAAAGCGAAATAACGAACTTCCAACAAATTAAATTCGCTTGTTTTAATATCACCCATTTAGGCTAGATTGCCGATTCATCAGTTGCCGGTATTAACATAAGCAGTGGCGGGGTTCCAAATGCTAGATGGCAGGGAATCCCGAAGTTGCTGACTGTTTATGGGAAGCCAGCATATGTGTAAATTGAAGGCGAGGCTAGGACTAATGATGGAAGAACTAGGTTTTGTTGTTCAATTAGATCTGATAGGAAATTCTGCAATAGCTTCTCCTACGAATATAGCATGAGGTATTGTAGAACAAGAAGCATTCAGGAAATCATTCCTCATCATAAGTGATGTATGACGTATTCCAATCAAATTTCTTTAGAGCGTCAAACGATTTCAATATCTCCCCCACCATAGAGTAACAACGTCTCCCTCGTCACCAATGATGATAGGATCCGGTTTCCAGGCCGCGATTGTGGTGAACACTTGAGCCGACCTAAAATTCTGATCGTATGGGGACTTTGATGGGTCCACAGCTAATATTGGAACATAAGAACCTCCATCGTACTGGATCTCGATCAGCTTACTCTCTAAATTCTCAACTCGTAATATTGATACTTATACTTACAGTAAAATTCGAGGGTGTTACATCTTTTCCGCAAGCAAACTCTTTCCCTGCTGTAAAGCCACAAGGCTCTAACCTCTCATTGAAGATATTGCTCGCTTTCCTATTTGGCGAATCTGCAGAAGTAAAAGGCGCACATGGAGGATCAAAAGTTTTGGTAAGAATGATCTTCCCTTCAGAGTTGAGACACGCACTGCTCTGTTTGGGATGAACTACTGGGGTAAAGAACACGTGGATCCATGGGGTGTCCTTTTGGGGAGTTACTCCTTGTCCAGGACTCGAAAGCGGGAGTTGAGCGGCTGCTGTTAGACTCGCCAGGAAAAAGAAAATGGTAGCTAGAGAACACATTTTGAATAACGTCAGAATTTGTCTAGCACACTTTCGAATTAAGTATTCGTAACGAGCAGGTTGGATGTCTTATATACGCAGCCGATCCATGGCGGGTAAACCAGGATGTGCGAGGGAGCCTGTGGCGGTACAAAGATTTGGCGGCTTTCACGATTAAAGTAAAAGCTCTGCTCAAGTCATTTATCAAAAGACAACGTCCAACAATGGCGCAATAAACTATCGTGCTCCCTGTGGAATTAATGTTTCCATGGTTGAAAACAACATACAAACACCACTCCCAGCGTTCTACAATTAGATTCTTGAGCTCATGTTGGAAGTCTTCCCCCACAGAGTGCATAGGTGAGATGAGACTGTCGGTGGCACTAGCTCGACTGTGATCACGACGTACAAGCAGGAAGTCATATTGACCATTACAAGCATGGCCCAAAGGAGAATACAGGTGGCCTTCTGGCTGAATACCTCTTGGCGTCGAGGTGAGCCAGCTATACAAATAGTCACCTGAGTGAATTAGCCTAAACTCTTACATATCAAATATCATATAGCGTCTTCGATACAATAGTACCAACCCGAGGGTTTGCGATTCAATCCGAGATATTTGGGGAAGCCGACATGGTTCGTCAGAATATCACTCTATCATATCGCTCATCTCCTTAGAGTCTCTTGACCGTCAGCACAAGCATGGTAGCTAGAACCAAAATCCCCACAATAAGCGTAAAGTTCGTATTCTGTATTTTCTGCTGTAAAACAGTATTGTTCTCTCCAATAATGTACATCTTTAGTCCTTTCTCGCAATATTCCCGGCGGACGTTTCAAAGATTTTCCTCTGGTCTTGGTAATTGTCATACACTTCACTCCAATGCGGTCTGGTGCCAAAATCGAGATCAATTGTAGCAGGTACCTCGATGACACCTTAGCTAAGTAGGAGCCCAAGGCTTCGAACGTGTCGCAATAACAAAAACGACATTCCTCCGACAGACCTCCAGTGAATAGCTTCAATGAGAATAGTCGAAGTCGACGTGGTCGGTATCGTTACTACGATTTGATGAAGCACATGGGGGGTTCCGTTACGAGCTCTGCTCTGGTTACGACAAAGTACCGAGCGACAGTCCAGCCAGAGGTGAATGTAATTTCGCTCATGCTAGGGGCGAACCAGAATTGAGACTCTATTTTCGGAAGATAATCGTCCTCAAAATTCGGTCAAGCAGAAGTACTCAGAACTCTGTCGGAAAGTGATGACTTTCGTAAAGCCGATCCACGTCTCAATTGTCGTGCCATCTCGGGTAGAAGTTCAGGAATGCGGAAGGGCTTCGTAACCACACTGTCCATTCCATGCTCTTTTGCTACAGCGATCTGCTCACTTCTAGCGTTTGCTGTTACGGCAATGACCGGCACGTGTCCTAAAATCTTCCCTTCTGTCTGCAAATCCCTGATCTTCTTCACACAAGTAAGGCCATCCATCACTGGCATCTCAAGATCCATGAGTACAATAGAAAGTTCACTCCTCGTCTSGCTACCAGACCAGAAATGCGTGGTCTCAAGAAATGCAAGGGCTTCGCCGCCATGGTTAGCTACCGAAACGATGAATCCCGCTGCACGAAGTTGTTTGGAAAGAACCTTTTGGTTGACAAGGTTATCTTCTACGACAAGAACGTGTCTTGGTTTAGGGGGTACCTCAAGAATATGTCCTTCGTGTACTTTCACTAAGCCAGGATCTTGCTCGATACGATGCAGAGCTCTAGGTGTCACAGGGTTTTCGATCGTAGGAGACGGGGGGAAAGCGTCTTCAGGGGGCTTGCAACGAGCTGCCCGAATGTAGAAGGCAAAGGTGCTTCCTACACCCTCTTTAGAAGCTACACCAACCTGGCCCCCTTGAAGTTCAGTAAGGTGTCGAGAGATAAAAAGCCCGAGTCCGTTGCCTCCATATTTGACATGAGTCTTCACGGATGCCTGGGAGAATCGCTTGAAAAGCTGGGTGCGCTCTTCTTCATTAAGTCCTCTACCAGAATCCCGAATGGCGATTGACATTTATACTAGTTCGCCAGAACCACCGCTAACAGAACAATCTGATGAGGTTTTATAGTATCGGGGAAGATATTCCAAGCCTTCCTCGTTACGAGGATGCTCCGTCGATGCGCCTACTGTAACAACAATTTTCCTTGTTGCTTCAGGTGATGTGAATTTGATAGCATTTGTCATCAAATTGATGAATATTTGAAGTACTCTGCTGGGATCAAGTGTAACCCAGTGGACTTCGAGCTTGTCATAAGAAGGCTCGAAGATAAGCCGCAGCTCTATATCAGCCTTCTGCAATTCTCCATCGAAGATCTTTATGGCGTCTTGAATGACCTTTGTCGGCCGCACCTCTACAGGCGCAATGTATAAGAGATCCGAATCAAGTTTTGACAGGGTGAGTATATCGTCGATTATTCTATTGAGTCAAAAGTGTTAGTGCTCATTGTTTCGCCGGTAATTGTAGGCTGTAAGAGAGAAAATAAGCTAGAAATCATTTACCGTTTTTGATGCTCGGCGCACCTATCAGAAAGTAACATTAGCTTTGTTCTGCGAACCATGATTTACAAACTAAAGAACACGAGGACGATTCAAAGACAAATCCGTTGAATTGTATGGAGCATGGAAACAATGAAGAAGGGGCGAGCGTGTCAGACAAATTGAGACTCACAACAAGATCGTCTGAGCCGCATCTATGTAGGAAGCTAAAACCTCCCGAGATATGATAACATCTCTGTCACCGCTATCGAATTCAGAGAGATTTCCTATCCAATCAGCATACTGTATGATAGCAGAAAGAGGATTCCTCATTTCGCTGCGGAATTATTAGTCTCAGCAATGTACGAACTGCGTATATACTTACTGTGAAGTCATATCAATGAAGTTCTCTTGCTGTCTCTTCAACTCCACAGCCTCCAGCATCTTGGTATTCTTTAACCCTTCCGCCCATTTTTGCCGACTGATATCCGTAATACACCCCAGAGTTCCAACTACTTCACCGTCCTGATTTCTTTCAGCGTAGGCCGAGGCAATGATCCAGGTAAAACCTTGGACCTTCTCCCCTGCGTCAGTCTCTGCGGTGGTGAAAGGCCTTCTCAGCCGTAGTTYAAACGACACTTCTTCCCMACTCATCAATTTACCCCACTGGTAATCCATCAATTCGTGATCGTCTTCGTGTATCACGTTATACCAGCTCATCGGGTATGCGACATCACGTGGGTGCTCTGTCTGCCTATAATATTCGTCGTTCGCATACTTCAGCAGCCCAAGACTATCTATATGGAACAATCCAACAGGAGCCAGGTCTGCCATGTTTCGAAATCTATTCTCAACATCGGTAGCCTCCTGGGTTTGGATGGCCAACTTTTCGGAGAGACTATTCCGGTCCAGGATGGCTTGCTGAGTGGCCAGTCTATTACGACGAGTCTCGTCTTCGAACAAAACTGCAGCCTTGAAAACATTAGCAAGTTTTAGGAAGAYGGGATCTATACAAATCTTAATGTCTAAAGATCAAAAAATCGACTTACGGCTATACTTGTGGTAAGTTGCCGGCTTAGCAATTCTATAAAAACGCGATAACCATCATCGAATCGCCTCTTGGGATTGACACCCAAAATCAAGAAACCCATCGTCGTATCAACGGATAATCGAATGGGCAAGAAGATGACTGCATCATAGGGGATCGAGCCTGTTTCTGTCATGAGGTTGTCTGCAAGAATCCGAGGAAAGGAAATATCTGAAACAGATAGCAGGGTCGGTGAATCTGCTCGAATAAGATCGGAAAAGGAGGGCAGGAAATCGAYAACGTCGTGTTCTACACCGAAGTGGCGAGGAATTGGAGAACGGGTATCAGACACGCCGACGACACCCTCAAGAGACCATTGTTTTAGCGCATGGCTTCGTTCAGAAGATTCCGAGAGTGTTTCGTTAATATCCCATCCAGCAGAATACAGGAGTGCAAATGGAAGGTCCAGATGCTCGACTTGTAATCCACGAAGCAGCTGCTGCCAAAAATCTCTGGGTTCAGTTGAGGACGATATGTACTGGCCAAGGAGGAAAAGAAATGGCATTCTCCTGTCTATAAGTACTTGGCGAGTTGTGTCGATGAGAGAAATGTATCTACCTCTCGTCAGCCATTTTCCACGTTCCCCGCACTACAGTGATAGATGAATTTACTCACAGGCCGATATGGTCTTCTCGCATCTGCACAGGAATGGTAGATAAGCAGTAATAGGTTTCCTCAATGTAGCCTTCCCTGTCAACGTCAAAGCGGGCATCRTCGACATTAAATGGCGTGGCTGTAATGTAGGGCTGCTCGAACGGCGCGAAATCGCCTTCGAGCTGGCCCCATACATCGGAAAAGGTCATTCCCATCAAAGCAGGGTGCTTCTGACCTGCCACGGTCACATAGTGTTCATTGTAAATCAATGTTTTGTTAGCACCCCAAAATATGCATGCTGGACGAGGATCGTTCATGAGCATATTGCCTATCTCTCGATAACTTGTTAGTCTCCTATTTCATGCACGACTTAATTGTGTTAGATGGTTTACTACGAGAGTTGAACGGAATGATAACATTAGGATCTCAAATGGGACGCGGGCTCGGGGAGGAACATATATGTACTTACACATCCTTCGCAGCTCTACCGACCAAGAGCTAATGGGGCCAAGACCGGTTTCCCCCCAGCCAAAAGCTAATACAAATTCGATGTGAGATGATAGCGAGTTGTTCTGGGTTAATCGTGTGAAGTCGAAAGGTCTAATGAAATCTGATGCATCAACGCTGCGGCTCTTTGCTATGTCTGCGTTCTTCTCATGCAATAAATCTCGCTGAGACTTCGTAGGAAACGAAGCGATGGAATCCTCTCTGCTAAGTCTGATTGCTGCGAACTGATCCTCAAGAACCTTTGTGGAGGAGCTCTCGGCTTCTGATGCACTGGCGGCCTCATGAGCTGAGTTGGGATGTGATCTGCTTCGCCGAGTGTCTACTTCGGCCTGCACAAACTCTGTACTACTACATGTGCGTGTTCAGATGAACTGATAATCAAGTACCGGTTTGAGATGATTTTCGTGGGACAAAGAGGAGCAAACACAGGTCTTAGGGAGAAGAAGCCGCCAACTTGATCTAAAGAACGATAGCAATGACAACGAAAAACTTGTATGGTGAGTCAGCTACCGATGGTGGAAACCTGATCCAAAAGCCCACGTTCTCCTTTTCCTATTTCAGAAACGTGGTTTTAAGTATTCTGATATGTACCTGGGAAATTATGTCGTCAATCCTCGAAAGACGCCCTGCCATTTCACTAAACCCCCTGTCGTATTTTGAGCTCGTCTCCATTTGTACAACGCTAGACCTACGCCCAACAGTACGGGGCTCGAAAGCATACCGATCAAGCCTATAAAAATTACTTTGCCTTGTCTTTCGCTCTTCTTGATGACCTCGCTATATCTCTCATTGCCGAAGCTAACTCTCGAGTACTTTGTCTGCCAGCCCAGGCTCGGTACGTAAACGCTAAGAGTTTCTTCCAGCCACTTCCGAGCAGCGTAAAAAGGAGACACGACTGATGCACGCATTTCGACATAATTTTCAAGTGCTAGGTCATTAATGACATGTGCATCAGCTTTTCGGTACTCCGAGTACTCTGCGAGAGCTTCACTTCGTGGAATTCCCTTATCGAGAAATTCGTAGAGAATACGAATATCTTCAAGGCCTGCGTTCATGCCTTGGCCGTAAAATGGTACCATCGCATGAGCTGCGTCGCCAACTATCACGATCGAGTCAGAGAAGTGGTGAGGTTGACATTTGATGTTAATGAGAGGTAGGTGAGGGTTCTCCTCAAATGATTTGATGAGATCGGTGGGTGTGATCAGGCGAGTAACACCAGGAAAGTGTGTATCGAAGAATTCTGGAATCTTGCTCGAGTCCGCTTCAAGCGTGTTGAAATTTGAGGAAGGCATGAATAAGGTGCAAGTAAAGGACCCATCCTGCATCGAAGTTAGCAATGCGAGCTTGATCTGAGGAATGTTGCAGTACAAAACTGGGTATCGCAATGAACATGAAATCTTTCCCTGGCCAGATATGCAAATGATTCGGAGATATCCAGAATCTTGATCCTTCATCTTCATCCGCAGCTACTTTTTTCGCTGATATCGCAAACTCACACCATAGAGTGTCAATGTATTCTTGTTCATAGTCCATTCTAGCATATTTCATCATGTGATACCTCGCAGCAGAGTGAGCACCATCAGCGCCGACCATAAAATCGAAATCAATTTCGATCTCACGATTTCTCCCTGTATTAACCATTGTCGTACTTCCGATTACTTCAAACCACGCTTTCCGCTTTTTGAAGTCCGCGCCAGTCAGTTTATGATTGAATATAACCTTGACGTTTGGCAAACTGTCCAGCTCATCTAGTAGAGCTTTGTTTAACCCTCCACGGTCCACCGCATATATAGCCTATCATTTTAAGTGAACGGAAGAGGAGGTCATGATCGAATATGAGCTAACCCTTCCATGAACGTCATAGGTTTGTGATTGTTCATACAGCTTTCCCTCCAAGTTCTTCCCATGGATCATACGGCCACGCATGGGAATTGTTTCTTTGAAAATGTTTTGCAATATTGCTGGGCGCTGAGACTGTCTCATAGCATTAATGCCTCTCTCGGAAAGTGCTAGATTGATCGATTTGGTAAAATTTAATGGGATGGTGCTTGGATCTCTCAGGTCTGGTTGTAATTGGTCAGTCCATCTTGTCCAAGACAATGCACAGCTCGTGACAAAAATGAAGTCCTGAGAAGGCCAAACAAGCAACGATAAAGATATGGCAGATTGCCTCGTCTGATCATGAAATGGCATTTTGAAGTGCTCGCTATTCGTCCCACAAATGTAAGGCCTCTACATCGTTGGCGAGACACTGTGCCAAGTGCTGTCGACTTTCCAGCTCATTATCTAGTTTCTCCGSGAGAAAATACTAGACTTGGCAGTGGTTAYCCGTAGCGGCGCTCAACTTCGAGATCTCAAAACACTCCCGAACTTCATATTTGAGTGACACAATTGACTGCAAGGAGATCTGCAATGTAATAACGATTGGACCGAAGTTGATGCGACTCACCACTTCTCAGCTCATATATCTCAACCTCATGGCCTCGCTGCGCTGCATACACCGCAGCAAGTGTTCCAACAGGACCAGCCCCTATGACGACTGTCTTTTGTCGTTTGGACCCAGGAGCCATAATAAGTAGGTTCGTTTTCGAAACTGGATTGAAAAAGAAGGAAAAGTTGAAAGGTCTATGACTCTGATATATCCACGGRCTTGGTCATGGGCGGGAGGGCCATAATTCCTGCTACATTCACGCCTAAAATTGCTACCTGGCATGAATCCAACTCTAACGCCGAAGTGTTGACAAAATCCGACGCGCCTGACATCCTGGACAAATCGTTCCACGCCCTTCAACCCCACCATCAGAAAAGGCTGCGAGCACACTTCAGTAAGTTTGCTGGTCTGCGACGACCCGTCACACTATTGATATTTGACTGTCTTCTGCTCCGAGCCCCTCGAATTCTTTCAATATGGCCGTCGAAATGCCAGCAACCCGAAAATGTATGGGCGGCGATTGCGACAACGATGCTGGCACCCTACAGTGCCCCACCTGCCTCAAACTTGGGATGAAGGAGAGTTATTTCTGTTCGCAGGACTGCTTTAAGAGAAATTGGGTACGTCTACTTCTTTGGTTTGAGGCAATAAGCGGTATGCTGAAAAAGTCTAGAGTACACATAAAAGTGTCCATAAATCCCAGAGTAATTTCCTAAGCAATATCTTCACCCCAAAGGTCGTTTCTGAGCCTGACCCAGATACTGGATTGTTTAATCCATTTCCGACCTTCCCCTTTACTGGCCCATTACGACCCGTGTATCCTCTCTCCCCAAGACGCGACGTGCCGAAAACAATAAAACACCCCGACTATTGGAGTGACGGAGATCCTAAAAGCGAGCGAACATTTGTTGGACGAACGAAAATAGAAATCTTGGATAAGGAGCAACAAGATGGCATGAGAAAAGTCTGCCGATTAGCGCGTGAAGTTTTAGATATCGCTGCTGCTGCTGCTGTACCAGGTGTTACTACAGACTATATCGATGAGATTGTACACAAGGCTTGTCTCGAGCGCGAGGTAAGGGCTCTGAGAGTATCTTCGGGGCTTCGACTAATGATGATAGTCATATCCGTCACCTTTGAATTATGGACACTTTCCCAAATCAGTATGCACTTCACCAAACGAAGTCATCTGCCACGGTATTCCTGATCAAAGGGTGCTGGTAGACGGTGATATTCTGAATATTGATGTGACTTTGTATCACGGTGGCTTCCATGGCGATCTCAACGAAACATATTATATTGGAGACAAGGCAAAGGCAGACCCGGATGCTGTGCGGGTAGTTGAAGCCTCGCGAGAATGTTTAAACGAGGCGATCAAAGCTGTTAAGCCTGGCGGGTTATTCCGCGAATATGGGAATATCATTGAGAAGCACGCAAAGTCGAAGAAGTGCAGTGTCATAAAGACGTACTGCGGCCATGGAATCAACAGCCTGTTCCACTGTTCCCCGAATATTCCACATTATGCCAAGAACAAGGCAGTAGGCGCTGCAAAGGAGGGCATGTGCTTTACCATCGAGCCCATGATCGCGTTAGGAACACATAAGGATAAGACATGGCCAGATGACTGGACAAGCGTCACACAGGATGGCAAGAGGACAGCACAGTTCGGTGAGTGCTCTTCCGCGAAATTTAACCGCCACCTTACTAACATAATCACAGAGCACACACTTCTGGTAACGGCTGACGGAGTCGAAATCTTGACTGCAAGGTTTCCGAACTCTCCCGGAGGACCAGAGCCTATGCCCGAAGCTCAGGAGATCAACGGCGATGCACCCAGAGAAGTCAACGGGGATGCGAAGTCATAATGTTCTCTCAACAGACTGTTACAAATTAGCGGCCTGTGTCGAAGCGCGGAGTTGAAAAGTACGGTAGTACATAGTTTTATAGGCGCATGGCAAATACAAGAGATACCACATGGCCTGAATCGTCCTTTTCAGTAAATACAGCTTGTTCGGATTCTTTCAAATTTGTTACCTGCCAACCTACCTCGAAGCTGTTGCTGTTGCCCCTGACATGTGCTTGGAAATAAGCGATGACTCTGTAGCCAATCAGAAATGTGACGCTGTCCTAGAATCTCCACACTCGACTCGACAGCTCCAGCACGCGAGAAGCCAGCCTCATCATCATTCCGCTTGCGCTGCAACCTTGTGCCCGACTTCCAGCCTCCCCTCATCCAACGGCTTTAACAAATCTTTGCGATAGCCGGTCGACACATAACACGCATTATCAACTTGCGTTCATCACTTCCACAACGAACTACTTCCCGCAAACCCTTGGGAAACGAGTTAGGATTACTGTCGCGCTAGCTCTCGAATCCCACCTTGCAGAACTTGACCTCCGAGCTCTGCCAAAGCTTCAGCCACCGAGAAGCAGAACGACCGCGACGARCAAGRCCAAATTACCACCAAAGATCAAGTGTGCAGCCAGCCACGGGACGGTAGATCTACACTCAGTTTCTACGCTTGAACAATATATCCAGTCGGCACCATGATGTCCGGAGAGGCCTGGCTATACTTGTTAGCGGTGCTAATAAACGCCGTCAACCTGTTCCTGCAGGTTTTCTTCACAATTATGTACAGCGATCTTGAATGGTACGTTCAGCTTGTCCTCTGATAACTTTTGCTCCGTTGGGACCCTTTCTCTCTATTCGCATCTTAACGCGTGCCAAAGCACTGATGTTGGCACAATTTACACGTCTGCTAATTCTGGTGGAATATCAGTGATTATATCAACCCCATCGACCTCTGCAACCGACTCAACACCTATATCATCCCTGAGGCGGCAGTACATGGATTCTTGACCTTCCTGTTCCTTATCAATGGATATTGGATTGCGCTCTTGCTCAATCTGCCACTCCTCGCATTCAACATCAAAAAGTACGTTGCTCGAGTTGCGCATCAAGCATGCGGTCTCCGTAGCTTCTTCCACGAAGCTGCGAGAAGTTGGACCAGGCTTTATTAACACGGGGTAGAATCGTCGACAACGCACATCTCCTAGATGCTACCGAGATCTTCAGGAAGCTCAACGTACACAAGAAGGTATGAAGTATATCCAGGGTCTTTAACATATGAGCTTGTTTTGATAACCGCAATCTAGGAATCGTTCATCAAGCTTGGATTCCATCTGGTCATGTTTTTCTTCTACTTATACAGCATGATTGGTACGTAGAAGTTCTTAGGCTTATCCCTGTCCCAAATTGCACCTTCCCAGCATATGTTAATGCTGTTGAGACACGGTATAACCTGCCTCTTCACGGAACAGTAGGCTAACAAACCTCAGTTGCTCTTATTCGCGACGAGTCTCATTGACTTGCTTCCTCGATCCAAAGCCAATACCATATCGGAGAGGCACGAGAAATAAAGGTGGTAGGATTACTGATGGGCAGCGAGGGTGTCGATATAAGCTGTAAGAGAAGGGGACGGAAGGGCTGAGAGGTGTGTATAGGGATGGCATACGAGGTGGCAGGATAATTATTTGGTGGGGATCTGCAATGACTAGATGACTATGATGGGTTCGGAGTGATTCTTCATTGGCGTGCTATTAGGGTGTAAAGAGTATTCCATATACGGGACTTTCTCTGAAGTCAATGGGTGGATAGATACCTCTGGTATGCTTACAATGGCATAACTTTCAACCTGAAACTTTATTACGACGAATTCGCATGTGACCTCTCGTAACAATGAATCTAAGAAAAGTAAAAGTTAGTGATTGCAATGTTAGTTACTTCTTTCATCAGCTTTTAAAATTTGACCCCAAGGCTGAGAAAAGCTTTCGCGCACGTGATTGTCATAATACAGGGGCCCGGGGGCCAGCTCAAGGCTGAGACCGAAACATTCTTAGGGACCTTGTGGGACAACATATCAATAACAGGATACTTACTTCGGAAATCTCTCTGACCCTCCCCAAAACTGGATAGTGCATACTGGCGACTTCAAGATGGCTGGATTTGGTGATTATCCACCAAATATGGCCCCTCAAAATGCGGTTGCCGTTCGCAATGCTGCAGGCCCAGATCATGTTGTCGAAAGATACACAGCACAGGATCTCTCACGACCATCTCAAGGTCCGGCCAATCCGTTTAAAGACGAGAAGAACGCGCTGAAACGAAAGAATGTCCTTACTGGTTTCGCGGAGGAGACATACGTTAGTGAGCATACGTTTCGAAGTCAACATCGAGCTGTGGAGCGTGGTCCGAATAGGTCATACCGAGGGGGGCTAGCAGAGAAGGAGGAAGCGGCGAGGATACGCGCGAAGAGACAAAGAAAGGGCGACGCGACTGTTGCAGAGGGCGATAATTCTTATGTTGGTCCCTGGGCGAGATACCAGGCCGTGGAGTATGAAGACGTGGGAGAGGACGAGGAATTGGCTAGCGACGAGGAATACGAAGAGGTTGAGGAGGAGGATGTAATTGAGAGCGGTACATTAGTTCCAGCCTTGCCCCAAGCAATTGCGAAACGGAAAGAAGCCGAAGAATTGGGCGGCGAAACGAGTGTGTTTGAGGGTTCAGAACAGTACGATTACCAGGGTCGGACGTACATGCATATTCCGCAGGATCTGGACATCGATTTGAAGAAGGAAGTTGGAAGTGTGAAGAACTTTGTGCCCAAGAAGTTGGTACATACTTGGAAAGGTCATACAAAACCTATTGCCGCAATTCGATTTTTCCCCGGCTCGGGACATTTACTGCTTTCTGGTAGTGCAGACTCTACCGTCAAAATCTGGGATGCGTTCCATTCGAGAGAGTTATTACGGACATATTCGGGACACACAAAAGCGATATCGGATGTCACCTTCAATACCTCCGGGTCACAATTCCTAACAGCATCATATGATCGCATGATGAAGCTGTGGGATACAGAGACTGGTCAATGTGTAAACAGATTTACGACTGGAAAGACGCCCCACGTCGTTCGGTTCAACCCATCTCTCGAGCACGCAAATGAATTCCTGGCTGGTATGTCCGATAAGAAAATCGTGCAGTTCGACATCCGAACAAGAGAAATTGTGCAAGAGTATGACCACCATCTTGCAGCTATTAACACTATTACTTTCGTTGATGAGAACCGCCGATTCTTGACAACTTCTGACGACAAATCATTACGAGCTTGGGACTACAATATCCCTGTTCCGATCAAATACATCGCAGAACCATACATGTATCCTATGACGCGCGCATCCGCCCATCCTTCCGGGAAATATGTTGCGTACCAAAGTTCAGATAACAATATCTTCGTCTATGGTGCAAACGACAAATTCAGGCAAAACAGAAAGAAAGTTTTTAAAGGCCACAACAGCGCCGGATACTCTGTGGATGTAGCATGCAGTCCAGATGGGCAGTTTGTCGCTTCTGGAGATACAGGCGGATACATATGTTTCTGGGACTGGAAAACTTGTAAAATGTGGCATAAGATGCAGGCTTCGGACGGAGCTGTTACTTGCGTCGAGTGGCATCCTCAAGAAAGTTCGAAGGTTGCTACGGCCGGCCTAGATGGCACTATCAAATACTGGGATTAGATGATACCCGATAGTTGTACTCTACGGCCTGAGAAGAAACTAGATCAATTCTCTCAATACAACTCTCCCTGAACTGCGTTCGAGTTCCGAGCGGACTTCTACTCCATATCTATCAGAGGGAGGCAATTTAAGCTTAATCTAAGTGGAAAGTCTCATGAGCCTATAGAACATTGGGCCCTGTATTCTTTCTCCATTCTCGACACATAATAAGGCAAGAGATCCATGGCGGGGTAGTACTCCGAACGGAGTACCAATAAGCTAATGCACTTTGAGTCCCCGTCATTGGACGCCTTCCGATTACACCTACAATGAGTCAATACAGTTAAAAAGACGCTCAATTGCACTTTTCTCTTGATTTGCATTACATTCAAGACACTTTCGTTGCTATTGTTCTTATTCCTGTTGTGACGACCTTTTTCTACACAGAGAATCATAACGATGACCACCGAAATTGAACTCCTCCCGACCCCCATTCTTGCCACACACCAACAGAAAGATCATCCACCTACTTCCTATCAGCCCTCTCACTCTCCCATATTTGAACAGCCAACTCTCTCCCGCAACGACTATACTTTCCCAGAAGGCGGAACCCGAGCCTGGCTGGTGATCCTCGGCTCCTTCTCCATMATCTGTGGAACATTTGGCCTCATCTCCTCAGTGGGTCTCTTCCAAGCCTACTGGCAGGCTCACCAGCTGTCTCACTACAGCAGTCGAGATCTCGGCTGGATCAGCGCTGTTAATGTTTTCTTGAATTTGTTTCTTGGTGTACAGATTGGGCCGCTGTTTGATCGCTATGGCCCCAGGTATGTGTAATCTGATCGGGTTAACGTTGCATTGGATGCAATGGTAAGAAATGGCAAGATTAGGTGCTAATATTTGTGTAGGTGGCTTGTATTGGTGGGCAGTGTGGTGTATGTGGTGAGCTTAGTGGTGCTTGGGCAGTGTGAGAAATACTGGCACTTCATGCTTGTGTACGGAATCATGGCGGGTACTAGCAGTGCTTTTTTGACTACGACTGCTTTGGCTGTTGTTGCGCACTGTAAGTCGATAGCTTTATCTACCAACGCTCATCAGAAGCTTATTGTGGGCCTCAGGGTTTGAGAAAAGGCGAGGAATGGCATCTGGAATCGCATTTGTTGGTTCAAGTGTTGGTGGCATTATGTTCCCCCTGGTCCTTAAAGCCACCCTCCAAAGACTAACTTGGGCTTGGTCACTGAGGGTCGTCGCACTTATCGTGGGTATCCTGATGCTAGTTGGTAACTTTTGTGTCAGAGGGCGGTTACCTCCAAGGAAGGATGGTGGAGCTGTTGATCTGAGATGCTTTTGGGATGCTAGATTCAGTTGGGCTACCATCGGCGTTGCTTGTGAGTTGTACTCCATCGGCCGTCGAATTAATTTAGGAGACTAAATTGTGGTGCAGGTTTTGAGTTCGTGCTCTTTGGTGCACTTGGTTTACTACCTACCTATGCTATTGGCCAAGGCTTCAGCAGTTCCACGTCCTTTAACGCCATAGCAATTCTCAACGCTGGCTCCGCATTTGGTCGTTCCGTTTCCGGCTATGTCTCCGACCGTTTCGGCAGGTTTAATACTATGATACTGACCTTACTTTGGTCTCTCATTGCAGTTTTCGCTTTCTGGCTACCCGTCGGACACCACGTCCTGCTCTTCTACATATTTGCTCCAATATTTGGTTTTGGAAGTGGAAGTATTGTGTCTATGGCCCCGGTCTGCATCGGACAGCTGTGCAAAGCCGATGAGTACGGGCAGTTCTATGGTACTAGTTATTCGGTTGTTGCTTTCGCGTAAGTAGATCTGATGCTACTAGCAAGTGCCAATGTTTGGTTGCTGAATGGTGATATAGAACGCTGGTATGCATCCCTCTCGGCGGTGAACTATTGTCAACCATCGGTGCTACATCTTTCATTTGCTTCTTTGGCGGCATCCTCATATTATCGCTTCTCAGCTTCGTGRTCGCTAGATGGGCATGCTTGGAGTACCGCTGGAAGTGGGCCGTGAAAATATGAGCCATTTGGCAAGGATGCATGTCTGATATTGATATATACGAGTATCTGAGAGTCAATACAGTAAGGTTTTCCACCAAGAATAGAATTCGTTACTAACATAGACCAAGGACGASCTGCTTGTATATATTTGAGAATCAAACCAGAATCATTTCCCGATGAGCTCATTGATACTTACCAATTGCTTAATTTACCTCATTGTAGGTTAGTCTTAATTGTCTAGAAGTGTGTCCTGAGCCATCGAAGTGGACCATATTCATTGAGCACTCAAACCGTTCCCACGGAATCAGGCCATGTTGCTCATACCGCTACATCGCAAACCCAAGTGATAGCCTCATCTGTTTCAGAGGCATATAGAAGAGATGCAACCTTTGTTGGGGCTGGCGAGATTGGAACTTCGTGTGGTTGCCTGAGTCCGTCTATCACTTCTTCCACCACATTCCAAGGGCTGACTCAATTTTCAATTTCATCTGTCACTCCTTGCGATCGGCTGGGGAGTGTGTGTTGATGCCTGAAAAGCTATGTAGAGACGTCTTTTTACGCCAGGCCGCCAAGGCCAACATTTTTTCGCTTAGGTGTCGAAGACGAGATGAATCCCTAATTTTGTCTGACCGACAAATGGAAAGCAGGAGGACCTTTGGAGTATCCGTCCTCTACGATGACCTTTTGCTCGGTCGGCGGTGGTAAGACAGTGCCTGCGATATCCTAGGCGGACCAGCCACCTACCTGCAAAGGAGCATGGATCTTGTGCGCTATCAGGATCGTTCTCTAGAAGTGGTAACATCATATGTTATATCACGATCCTAGAACCATATGGAAGCCACCTAGTTAAACAAGCATGGCGGACGTCGTGATTGGACTCGATGCACAATCCAAAATTCACGTTCTACACAATGAGGATTACTTTGTGTTCTTTCCCAAATATACTTGTCGCCGCCTTGTATCATTATTCATCTTCATCATTCATGGAGGTTAATCATTCAACCTCTGACCAGACCAGCCGTCCCTACATAAGACAGTGTGAAATCATTGATGTCTCCCAACGCTCTACAAAACACTAGGACATTTTGCTGGATGTATCCACTCTATGCAGGGTGTCGGAAGTCTTCCATTGGGAACATGCCATCACGACACTCACGGAGAAACCAAAGCCGTTCACCGGTGCGGCGGCACCGCCAGAGAGACAGTAAGCCAGTGATCCCCTCCTTGCGGAAGGTGCAACAAGATCCAAAGGATCCTTTCTCGGACGATCATGCTATTCGCGAAGGTACCAGAACAGGACATTCGTCGGGATCGGTCTCTTCGACATCAACCCACACTCGACTTACTCGTGAAGCGCTRGCTGCACATGACAAGCTCACAAGGAAGAATGCTCGTGRACAGTCTCAGGACCGAACAAGCCATAGAACACCCTCGGACTCTCGTAATATGAGCAAGACGGCTTTCCAAGTTTTGAAGAGTAAACCAAAGGAGCTCGTTAATCTGCTCAAGAAGGTAGTCGCCAATGACGAGTCACGCACCTCTTCTGATACTCCAGGGAATTCAAAAATGTCGAAGGCAAACAAGGCAGAGCTCGACAAGCGGTGGAAAGAATATTGGAACAGTCCTATCATGAAGGAAACGAGGAAAGATGAAAAGTTGAAAAGTGAGCTGCGCGCAAAAGCCTCGTTTGAAAGATCCTGGAAGGATTCCGAGGAATGGAAGAAGTCGAGGAGCCAAAAGTGAYCTGCATGTTCTTTTCATAATTRTCGTACTATAGGAAAATGAAAGAAGAATCGTTGGGATGCGAGCTGACCGTGTGTCTACGGTTCGATTTGCGGACTTATGTATACGTCATCAATGTCGGGATTTCACTGTTATACTCTGGGTAAATGATTCTGGCAATAAGTTGTTTTGCTATAATTACGCCCTCTAACTTCTACACTTACGGCTCCAGCGGACTAGTATGCATTACTAGCCAGCTCTTTCCCAGTTGCCAGGAGGGAGACACCCCTATGTAACTCAACTACTATAGAAATTTCTCCGTCATGAATGACCCTGTACAAAGTGTATGGACAATATAGTTGCTGAATAATTTTCCCAAATCGATCAGGTGTATTCTCAATGATCTGCTAGAATTTTCGCCAAATGAATGTAGGCTGGAATCATTGCCCTCACATCGCAAGCAATACGTTCTCGAATAGCGGCAGGAATGGGTCTAGTAGACATATTCTGCGACAGAGTAATGCTTTCCATCTCTTTCACATATTTCAAATGTGCCATTTCTACCCAATCAACGATAGCCAGACTTTTGGTCTCAGCCAAAGATTCCGCGTCCATGATGGGTGCGGGTCTGAATCTAGTCTCTACTGATTTCAGATCGTGCGCGCCTCCAAGCGTGATCTTGAATTCTGCGAGAGCTCGTCCCTCATCCTCTAGGTCGAAGAAGATCTTTTTGTTGGTCGGGTTTTCTAGGATATCGCCAAGACAGAACCTAGAGTCCCCGCAAAACCCTGGCGACTCTCGGCAACGGGTGGTGAATGTGGTTGCATTCAATGTCAGCACATCGATGAGGAAAGTCTGTCGAGATGGAACTATGAAGATGGCGAGAATGGACAGGGGACTGAGAGTCGCTGTTTCTGTATTCTCGCTTGCGATACATCTACAGAAGAGGTTCGGCATCGTGAGTGGTTTGGGACAATCTTTGAGAACGTCGAGGAGATGCAACAATTGTTCGTGGGAATCAATGAGTATATGTCGTTTCAGGATCGGGTTCGGCCGGCTGGTCTTTCTTCGTGCATCTCGTATATGCCATTCTCGTATACTTTCGCCAAAGGATCTTGCGCCTGCGTCTAGTTGAGTTTGGGAACCACGAATTGAAAAGGATGGCCAGTTCGCAGTGCTGCTCTCAAGGGTTGCGATATTGGATAATGGTTCTTCGTGGCCAGGCTGTTGACATTGTTCTTTGGGCTTTGATGTCATATGTCCTTTGACCTTGACTTTTAGATCATCGGTCGGTACGTGATTTGTATGCATAGAATGAGCTACAAGGCTCAGGTGTCGGACATACTTGTAATAATCAACATGGATGGGATCATTGACGTTTTCAATAAATCTGCTCAGATATGTTGGCGTACCTCTGTCGAATAAGGGGTTTCTAGTAACTTCGCTAAGCGATGATTCCCTGTCACTGATGACACTTCTCGCATATTTAAGACTCCTCCCAAGTGTTTCGGTGTGTTCTGGGTAGATTGAGGTGATAAATTTGTAGATTCTCAAGGCTACTGAATGAGAGAAGGCAGAGAGGTCGTGAACGAAGTCAGAACCAGAGTATGAGAATTTAAAACAGTGATTGTAAGCCACCTGAAGGTCGAACAAGTATATCGGAGCGAGTAGCAAAGCCTCACGAGCTAGTGCAGTACTTTCAACTTCCTTTTCGGCAGGGTGACCATCCACTTCATCTCGTAGGGTCTGTCGTACGATGAAAGAGCCTGTAGAAGCGATATTCATATCCTCGTGGACGTCGAAGGCCACTGTTGAGTGCAATTCGTGATATCCAGAATTGGTTCGCTTAGTCTCAGGGTATTGATGCTCCCTGAACCGCGTTGCTTGTCCAACTTCTACTGACTCGTTAGCATCTTACATTTGTTACCTGAAGTGAGGATATTACTATCATCTCCGCCTATCTTCCCATAGTTTATGAAAGACACATTCGGGTGTGGACTCTGCTCTGTCTTCTGGTTACTGTTCGTACTTGAGCGAGACATATTGTCTCAGGTGTGGCAGTATTAGAAGTAGCCTGGCGACCAGCACTACTTCAGAAGGGTTTGTGAAGTATGCGTGGCAGTCCGTTGTCGTCTTCATAAAGTATCTTGCGACGTGGAGTAGAAGTTGTAAGAGAATTGGCAAGATTTAAATACCATGCGGCGCGAAGTTCGAGCTAGTATGATTAACGCGTCCTGCGGTTTGAACTTAGTGTTCGGCTAGATRWATGTTGTTGAGACAACCGAATTCCCTGACCTTAGACCGGTGAATTCGTGTATCCAATCGTGGTTAACATACATGTTCACCCCTAGCTTGAAATGACTTCTTCCCTTCTAGGATCTTATCAGGCTTTGTGACCACAAATTACATCCGGAGCAAAATCTAGCAGAACGCAAGGAAAATATCTTGCGACAACCGCTAAGAATGTTATGCATGTACAAATTCGAAAAGATATAAACATGTGACTTAAGTATGCTTGGAACCCCTGAATTGATCCGTGAGAGGGAAGGCAATCTTGCTCGATCTTGAGAAGCTGGAACCTTCAACCCCCTTTCGTCTCGTGAAGACTATTCTCCTAGCAGATACCCTACGAGAACCTGACCCAGAGCTGGTTGCTATTCGCTAGACACGGTCAAATGCTTCTTATAAAGCAAGAGAGAAAGGAAATCTTTAGGTGGCGAAGCTCACAGCTCTTTTACAAGTAGAATACCTTTGCGGAAMCAATTTTGACAGACGCAAATGATCATTGTGCCTTGGGGAAGTGGTGTGCTCACTCTCATTCCTGTCAGCTCTTCGGCACAACTATGCTCGAGACACAAAGAAGAAAATTCTTCGAGGAGCGTCATCGCCATCAAACAATAGCGAAGGTGCTACTCGCAGCTGTACATCATGCGATAGCTTAGAGTTGTGTCTCTTGAGGTTATTTTTGACTCGCGAACTAGACCAGTTCTGATGGTGCCCACGGAGATTGAATAATGGTTCGCCGCAAAATTAGCCAAAGCCTATGATACAGGCCTGGGCTGGTGCAAAAACCGATTGATCGTTACATCGACCGTCGTCGTTTTCGTGTGCCCGATATCGCTTGCCCATGTACTTTTTATGAGAATGACAGGTATCAAATCTCAATGTGTCTTTGAAGCTATTCCCAACTAGGTTTTACATGTACTGGCTCGTCCATTTGTCGTTATTGAGCCATACAAAAGKATACACGCGGCGAATTGCCCTTGTAGAGAGGATATCTAGCCGTTAATATGTGATTATCGTCAAGTGTCGAATGGGCTATGTACTCGCAAGTTAAGAAGTTCCTTCTACTCCGATTACGCGTCCATGTTCTATGGGACAGGCTACTCAAACGCAAAAGCAAAGTAGACGAAAGCAGTAGAGAGCGTCATCGAAGCTCACTTGTGAGTCCTGTTATGACGGACTGATCGAGAATTGACTAGTAATTGTTGTGTAAATCACGATTTGTCCAAAATAGGCCCACACCAGGGCCCCGGTGAGGTGGGCTCAGAATCCTGAGTGGCCAGATTCCACTGCCAAGTAATCCGGTCCTGGCGAGGAGGCTCTGCGGCAATGGCGCTGGACATCTGGCCCCAAGTCGTGCTGGCAAGGATCCGCCAGGGAACTGTTCAACGGCCTCGAATCGATCGCAGCTGCAGCCTTCTTCTCTGCTTGTATTGCGCGGATCCACTGGCAAACGTGACGTGACGGTTCCTGCAGAACCGCATAGGATCTACTCGGGCGACGGAGATCCCTCTTGCACGTTGAATACCGACGTAAGTCTCTCTCAGAGGGGAAGTTAGGAAGGAGCGGACTCCTCCCAGATTTTTTCTACCAACTTCCGTTAAGTGAGAGCGCAACGTACTGTACTCCCTTCATCTCGGACCGCCACGGTTCCACGCTCTCGTAGTGTTTTCAGCAAGACGCGAACCTTTCTTGCATATGGTCCATATTGGGATTGTCTGGTGTTAGTGAGGTCCACTCTGCAACCCAGACTCGCAGCTCGAACGTTCACCCCGCAGCTCATTGGTTATATATTCCACCTCACTACCGGACCTAGTATTAACCCGGCGAAGTTCCCCATATTTGAGGAGAACCATGGAAGTCATGATCACACCATTTCTACAATAGTCCGATTCGGGTTACTGCCTCCACATCGTCACCCACAGAATGACCTAAGGTCCTTTTCCTGCGAGCAGCTTAAGATGAGCTTCTTGACCTTCTTGCTTGGGGCTTTTCTTCTCTTTTCCCCTCTCACCTGCATCCTGAATTTCTGTTACTCTTCAGAAATTCGACTCGCTCTGCCTTTGTCTCATCTCGTACATACCTGGGTGCACGTTCTATATATCGGTTTTCGAGTCCGCAGGGCCTTGTCTGTATAAGAAGATCTTTAGTGACATCATCGCACCAACATAACTAGACTTCCAGATGTCTAAGGAGAATGATCCCGAGGACAATGTACTTCCTGTTGAGGTTCGAAAGTTAACGAAAGACGATACTTCCTCCAACGAAGAGAAAGAGGCTGTCGAGTGCCAGGATGCCTTTGGCGATGAAACTGGCGGGGAGGTTCAATGTATGTAGCTCTTTCACTTCGCAATTGTTCAACATGTGCTGATGTAATCTTGAAGATAAAACCATGACGTGGTGGCAGGGTGCCCTTGTCATGATTGCAGAGAATATCTCTCTTGGTATTCTCTCCCTTCCTGCGGTTTTGGCCCAGGTAGGGTTGGTCGGGGGTCTGATTGGTATCGTCGCACTTGGCGTCTTCACTACCTACTCCGGCTATGTCTTGTGGCAGTTCAAGATGAAGTATCCTCAGGTAGACAGTATCCGTGAAATACAATTGAATCATGACTGACATTTATAGATCATCAACTATGCAGATATTGGAGGGGTCTTCTTTGGTCCTTGGGGTAAGGAGCTCTTTGGTGTCGTGTACATCATCTACATGATGTTTTGCATGGCGTCTCATATTTTGACTTTCACTATCGCCATGAACGTCTTGACTGAACACGCAATCTGTACCATCATCTGGGGTGTCATTGGAGTTGTCATCTTCAGCATCCTTTCGATCCCGAGAACTTTGAAGAACATCTCGTTCCTCTCGATCGTCTGTAAGTCGACGACATCTTGCATGCTCCTATATATGTTAACAATACCCAAGCCTTTGCCAGCATTCTGTCGGCAGTCATGATCACCATGGTCGCTCTCGGAGTCTCACCAAAAGCAGCAGCCTCGGCCATGTCAGCAACATACCCAGCTTCGTTCCCATCGGCATTCAACAGCATGTCCAATATCGTCTTTGCCTACGGCGGGCACGTAGCTTGGATCAGCTTCATTTCCGAGTTGCGTGATCCAAAAGAGTACCCCAAGTCTCTCGTTCTTTTGCAAAGCGTCGACATCACCATGTACGTCATTGCAGCATTAGTCATCTATCGCTATGCTGGTCCCGATGTCGCAAGCCCAGCGCTCAGCAGCAATGGTGTCATGGTCAAGAAGATTGCATGGGGTATCGCGCTGCCAACAATCGTGATCGCTGGTGTTATCTTTGCTCACGTTTCCGTCAAGTACGTCTACGTCCGCATGTTCTCTGGCACCCGCCATCTTCACTCCCGCGGATGGATTGCAACTGGCACCTGGATTGGTCTCGGTACTGCATCGTGGATTATTGCTTTCGTCATCGCAGAGAGCATTCCCATCTTCAGCGACTTGCTCGGATTCATTTCCGCCCTGTTTGCATCCTGGTTTTCGTATGGCATTCCCGGTATCTGCTGGTTCTACATGAACCACGGCAGTTGGGTCAAAGACAAGAAGAACGTCTGGTTGTCATCTGTCAACTTGGCCTTGATCCTCCTTGGGGTTATCATCTGTGGTGTTGGACTCTACGCTTCAGGATACCAAATGTCAATCGATGCTAAAAGTGGTACTGGACACGTCTGGAGCTGCGCCGACAACCAATACTAAGCCGTTGGCCGAAAGTCACGCGTAATACTCGGTGGCATACTTCGAGTATCGCTGTCGCGAACGAAAAGTACAATTAGGGGTGTGAGGTGGGGCATTTATCAAATTGTAGAAGTCTAAACTGTCAGTGGCGTCAATTGGATTCCAAGGGGGAAAATGCGCGGAACATTTGAATATATCCATGGCGCATTAGGAGTATACAGTATACAGTATACAAGAACGGTTTAACACGAGAAGGTCGTGAAAGAGAAGACTGTATATGAATCATTGTAACAGCAGATAGAAATTTGAAAGTCCTTAATAATCACTCCTAATCCATTTGATACTTCGTGATATTGGTCATCAGAGACAAGTATTTACATCCAACCAGGAACTCAGCTCTTAAGTTAAGGACAGATTTCCGCACGCATAGGTCCACAAAACAGACTTTGGAGTGTCGACCTGCAAGAAAGCTGCCATAATTCCCCCCTCGYCAGCGGTGAAAAGGACGTACGATGCTAGACAAGGGAAGGAAAGGACTGCTCTTTTATAACACCAACAAGAAGCTCAGAGTTTAGTGCTCAGCTTGACTCGATCAGTAAGAAAAGGAGAACATACAAGTATTTCAGCGAGATAAAGATGTTTACGGCTGCGACAATGAGAGGTGAGGAATTTTTCACGTCCATCAAGAGAGAGAGCGAGTTTTCTGGACATATCTATCCATCCTTTCCTACGAACCTCGAGCATTTCAAATTCAACCCGCATAAGTCACTGAAGCTCTCTAGCTCTAGGCAGTCAACATGGGCTTCCAAAAGGCGTGTAAGAGCTCAAGTCGATCTATGAGATGATCAAACATCCACAATTACTACGCAGAAGGAGAAACTCGAGGACAACTTTAAGGGCCAGATCACGAAACTGCAGTTAAGCGACACGAAACGTCAGCCTTACCCCTCCACTTGGCACAGCTTTCCAACAATCGACGATCCCAAATTCGCTAGTGTATTAACTTGAGCTGTGTTATTGATTTGGGTTCGTGGGTATGAGTGAGGATAAGATGTGTTTTTGATAATTAGGATATACCCTTCTCCGACTCGGCGGAGGTCAAGTTAGAATATAGCTTTCGTCATTTGAAATCCGAGATAAGTGTCTTCTAAGTTTGTTTCACCAAAACATTCTTTAGAGCGCCTCTGCTGTTCATTTGAGACGAGATGCTTTTCGAGTGTTTTTGAATTTCATTGTTTCTTGACACAACTTCCTCGACATAATATTAGCTAGATAGATGTAACACCGAGTCCATGCCACATCCCAAACTAGCTATGAATATTGTCCCCAACGCCGTGCTCGATCTGCTTGAGGTGAGAATATCCTAATGCTTTTCCAGTGCCACACCCGGCACAGTACGCCTTAAAAATCACAAAACACAAAATCGTTCGTCTGATTGTCATCAGGGGTATATCCGCCATGCTACCGGTGCAGTTGTTCCGTTTGCCTGTAAGAATCTCGCCTCCAACCAGAATCCAATGCTGCGAAACTCTAACAAAAAGAAAATAATTCAAAGAAAATAGGAGATTACGAGGATCGAGAAGGTCCTTCTCCGTTTCCATGAGATGAAGTGGGAGGTGTATCCTCGGCTGTAGCATCCAAGGGCTCCAAGTCTTCGTAATCTGGAATATCTCCGTCGTAGACCTCCCCTCTCCCATATGCTGGTGGGCTTGCAGGAACGTTCTCGTACAAAGGAGGCTGTTCCTCGTCCCAGGAAATACCCATGCCAGTTCGCTCCGTAAGTACAATGTTGAAGTGCATCCGAAGGACCCTCGCAGCACCAGTTGGGGTAATCTGGTTAGGCTTCTTGATGGGAGCGAATTCCTCAGCTACAATCATTTCCACAACCAAAACATGTGACACTTCGGTTCCATCCTCTGCCTTCATGTCACAGATCGGCTTCGCGTCAGGCTTGATGCTGAAAGGAAATTCCATCTCGATAGATCCGTCTGAAGAGGTGTAGTCCGCCTTCCATCCAGATTTGATCTCTTCGGTCCCAATCGTCCGTGTGTCCTGATGCGCATTACCCTTCTTGGCTCCATCGACGGCCCCTGACTTCGCGGCATGTTTGGTACAGGCTGGAGATATTTCCTTCTGAGTTTCATCTAAACGCCATGTCAGACGCTTCAATTTCCACTGCGTCTGTGTCTTCGTTTCTTGATTTCGCTTTAATACCCCGTCCATCCGCATCGATACCATCATCTGGCCAATTGGGTGAATTACTGGTGGTAATTCACAGTGTGCGGTGAGATTCGTTGGGGGGAATATGCGGATGGATTGACGTGGAGAATCTGAAGGGTAAATTGCACGCTTGACAACCAGATTATGGGATAGCTTAATTGGTTCACCAGTATTGGGCACCATCTTTCCTTTCAAGACATAATCGACAGCAGCAAGGGAACCCTTCATAGTGGCTGGTAGATGCCCAGGCAGCAAGAAACTGAATGGAAAGGTATGTTCACCTGAAAAGCCTTTAGCATTTGTCTCCTAGAGAAGATATTGATCGGATGCCTACCTCGCTTCAACGTTGCTGGGCCTGCTAGGAAATTCCAGTTGGTCAAGTCTGTCGATTGATTTGTACATTCTGGGCAATGCGCATGAAACGGCTTCTTCCTTGTTACCTCCAAAGCCAATTTCATGGTAAAAGTCTCGATGGGTAAGAAATCCTCGTGGATTGTGACTTTGAGTTGACCCGAGAGCAATGCGCCGGTGCTCAATGTAGCAGCGCCATAGAAGACCAAGGGCGGCGACTCGATTATCGCGTCTAGATTTGCGGCTTGGTGTTGTGGAATCGATTTTGTGGAGGCTCTGGGCGAAGAATGCATGATGTTCGGGAAAGACAGTCGCTTGTGTACGTCGGGCATCTTAGCGGATCTTTCCTCTGAGTGTAAGGAAGAATTTGAGGAAGTTGGCGAGACAAAGGATGGTTTGGTCGATTTGGAATTTGAAAAGCGCCTCGAGGAGGGTCTCTTTGGTTCTTGTGAGTCTAAGTGATTGGAGTGCGATCTAAAGAAGGCAAATGGCGCAACTTTATGTGGCATGGTGGAAGGGATGCGATTGCCTCAAGGGGTAGTGAGTCAAGAATAGATAGTAGAGAGCGTTGGCGTGCGAGCTTGCTAGGCACGTAGAAGTACAAAGTACTTTGTTTTTTTTTTAAATCGGCGTCGGGAAGGAGCGATGCGGGGTTGCAGCTTGACGGTTGCGGAGGCAAATCAGTCTGCCCAGGGTAGGCGGCTGACGGCAATGGCGATGGATCCAGGGAGGAAAAACTAGTACTAGTACCTACGTACTCGGTACTCCGTACACTATCGTCGATAATAGCAAATAGTGTCGCTTTTGATTTCTGTGTGACTGGATGCAAGAGCGGTATGATCTTGAGCGTTGATCAAAGAAACAGGTAAAAGAGGTTGGGTGGTGGAGTCAGAMGTYGAAAATGAGTGAGTGCGGGGGAGTCTCTTGTTCTTGTACTGTACTGTACAGTACGTAGTACCGCGTGCGAGTATGTCGACTGTCCGATGTATTGTTCAGAATCTCTTTGTCCAATGCGATCAGATCGAGCTTGCATCTGGCATGATTTCGTCAAAACATCTAAACGTTTATTACTTGAGCAGCGGGGAATGCAGCTTATATAGGATATCCAGGATGGATGTACTGTACAGTACAGTACTTGCTCCCTCTGGTCGAAGTCACCATGTGTACGAAGTAGAAAAGGCCATGTGCCCTAGCCAGCTGGGCGAAAGATCCCTGGTCTAAGAATTAGACCCTATTCCTGATGAAGGAARTCCACTCTGAACGCCGAAGACACGGGCAACAACAAATCATGAAGCCACTACTACTACAAAAGTACTAGTTTGACTTTTTAAGTAGTACTCACAGACATTGTTGTGACGCTCCGCTAGGCCACTGCCGTGGAGGCTACAATTGGATATCAGCCCATCGCCTTTCCATTCCTCGACTTCGAAGTAGAACGAAGTGAGGAAAGGCCTCCACGGCAGTGGTCCAGCGGAGCGTCACAACAAAACACGGTACTCCGTACAGGAGAGTTGCAAATCGTTCTCCGTACGAATGCTTCACAACAGTATTCCAACACTCACGGTCGAGCCGATGATGTAAGGCAAGGCCCATTTCCAGCGGCCAGTGAGATCAGCACAAGGAAGGAGGAAAAGCTGCAGGGCGACGGGAAATCACAGTTGGGCGAGAGCTTKCAAGGTTCCCGGGAAGAGAATGCAAAGAGACAAGAGATGCGACGGTGTGAGGCACGGGCTCGAGTCATCTGGTAGTCCAGGAGCCAGGTCCACTGGGATGGAGGAAAACCACGACATTATCCCTGTTCTTGTTACGTTAAGCGTCATCCTTTTTTCAGGAACACGACTTCAACCGCAAACGTCTCGACATCCACATCCACATCCACATCCACATCCACATCCACATCCACATCCACATCCGCTTTCGTGTAGAGAACTCATATGTCAAAAGTACAGCCATTATTGAAGATATTCTGGCCTCAACAGATTTACTGTTTGGCACAAGAGAACCTCCAGCAAGTCGGAATCCTGAACTCTCGAGACGAATACTCCCACTACTACACCCAGCCGCTATTCATGCTCGCTGCTCGCTCGCCCCGGAGCCAACTTGTATATACTGTACAGTACACCCTCGACTACCGAATTGCGGAGAGCAGAAGCCTCTGAGACCTCCCCATCGAGCTGGACGTCGTGTCAGGAATCCGACAGATGAGGGTACGCTTGTCGGCTACGCTGCCGAGTCACATCTAATGAGGCCTCGCCTGATCTACTTCGTAATTAACATCAAATGCTCTTGCACCATAAGGTGCTTGTGGATTCGCTTCTTCACCGCGAGTCTGCAACGTGAAAATGCATTAATGATCTGGGCTTTCAGAGGCTACTGCTCCTGCTCTTGCGGTCAAATTAAGGCTTGACGGGGTGTCTGGCTTACGATTGCTAGCCTGTAGAGATCCCGTGTGGTTCTTCTCAGCGGGTATTTCGTGGAAAGTTGTCACTCGTTAAAGGGCCCACAACTCCGAGTTTCGACGAAAATTCTTGACCGTCTAGGGCCCTTCGAGCACAACGGGTAAATCACGGAACAGGTTTTTACAATGGTTCAGGTAAAGTGTTTTTCTGGAAAGAAACAGAGGGCTTGGAAACTAAAGTTTCCTAGCAGATACTGTATGTGAGTGTTTGGAAAAGTGCGGAGAGTCCCATCCACATAACATCAAAATACTCGTAAGTCGATGGTCTATTTCGGCTGGGCTTCTGATGTCCGTTATTGGACCAGATGCAGGTCTCGAATTCTCACTACAGTATCATCAACAATACACAGTACCGTAATCAAGGCAAGCATTACTGAGCGACGACGTGCGGCTGTGGTGTGACTTTGGAATTGCACCACTCACTTACTGTATTGACAAAACCACATTTTGACATCCGCGTTTTACTATGCCATCGCGCAGCGGTCATGCAGTCAAGAATGCGGGGAACCGCCACTCAAAAAATCAAGATCCAAACCGGATCATGGCACCCCGCATAGTGGCGTGAGCCCTTCGATAATCAATTTCACATCTCCTCGGAACAGGTCATGTGCTCATCATGTTAACGTTTACTCCAACGTCACTGAATCAACCTGACTTCCAACAAAACCAATATTAACGACCTCGGGATGTACGACCTTCATTGGGTGGTGGAATTCCGCGACTGGCTACAGAAGTATCGCGTAGGCTTTGGAACTACAAGCCCAAACTCAGCTGCATAGGTTTTACCTAATCATAGAGCACGTTTCTCGATGCTAGCTTTTGTCTCGAGCATGCGCAATTTTCTCACAGTTACTCGATCATTATTCGATAATATCCACTTTCATGTAACCCGCCCGACCAGAAACTTTTCACGATCCGCTCCACTCCACCCGGCGGAGCTCCACCCATCTAGTTGCGCATCCAGCAAACTCTACCATCCGCAATTCGAGAGAGCTTTGCAGCATCCCAGTCGGCTTCCATCTGGCTTCTAGCGCGATCTCGAGCATGGTCAAGCCTTGCGAAACGCAAGGAAATTTTCCGATTGGGTGGAGTGCGGGATTCTATTACTCGATCGCGCCTAGAGGAAAAATCTTCTTGGCCTGTGAGCTATGATAGAATTTAACGTACGGAGTAGAAATGGCAAATGATGGCACAGTACTGGTACGGTACCTGAGGTGCCTATGTACCATACCTAAACAGGTGTCATCGAAGTAACTTCCTATGAATAGTATACATCATTTAGTCCCGTGCATCATTGGAGCATACGCTACATCCGTGATACGTCCTTGAGATCGCGGGAAACCCTCCGGTGGGTTGGCGAGCATTCCCGACGGCAATCTGTTGCCGGTATGCTTTCCGACGTTGCTTGATGGTGCTATATTTCCATAATTTGGCATTTTATTTATCCGGCTTCCTGTGACTCATGCTCTGGGCTTGAATCACAGATGAGGCCATTAATCAACAGACGATCTCGCTTTACAGGCGTCTCGCTTATTGTACGCAGTACTCTCAGTTCATCACTACCAGCTTCTCCTGAATCTTATGATTACTATTAACCACCTTCCTCCGAACGTCAGCGTTTTATTTGGGGAAATAGTAGAGAGATCTTAGAGATACAAGATCTGCCCTCAGACCGGCATTTAACATGTTAAGCAGAAGCCTAGAGCAAGTCGAACAATGTCAGGGAGCTTGATAAACCATGTTGTAAGACCTAGCAACAATGCTTGCTCACGGTACACACTCTCTGGCATCGCTTCGAACAACTTGACGAGTCTCATATGGGTGAGACCTCGCATGGCTGAAGCTCCATGTTTTTTTTTTTTTTTTTTCTTAGGTAAATGCACTTTCTAACATCAAAGGCGTAAACCGAACCACCGTCTTGGCTGGCAATCAGAAGGGTCGAAGCACGTCAATAAATCTAGTGTGGATTCGTGTAGTGGACAATACCGGAAACTACTTAAGTAACCTCAAGATAATCTTGAACTCAGATTTGGAACCCGGGCAAGGCTTCGTGAAGTCAGGTCTGAAAGACTCACAAGTCAAGTAGGGAGCTTATAATTAAACTATGTGCCGTCGTTACTCTTTCTGATCAGATATGTCCTTTTCAACACTTCCGCAACATCCTTGATTATCACACGGTTCTGAAAATCGTCAGCTCTTTTCATGTTACTCTACCTACCATAGTAGAGGCTAACTCCTTCATAGACCTGGTTACTGTCCGCTTTTGAATTCGCCAATAGACAGAAATCACCAGTATATAGCTCTATATCAGTTTCAGCATGGTTCATTCCTCACTTAGCAATCATCGTAGCCCAGCAGTTTCTCCAGAAGAGATTGACCTCTTTTCTAGTTTGGAACTCTCACAAGGCAGAAAAAGGTCTCCTTGAGTTCAGGCCCACATTCACAGTGTTGTATCTTGAAGGTGATATCCAAACACAGAATGCCCTATCTCGCTTAAGTGATCAACCTTGGTACAAATACCTTCTTCCCTTCACCCACTGGAACTCTACACAACCATCTCACAGTATCCCCGAYATATCTCAAGCAAGATGCAAGACTCGTCAGAAACACCTCGCCGACGTCAAGGCCGACAGAACGCCCCTAGCATGGCCAACACCCAAAAGCCCTGGGTCGTAATCAACGCCTTCTCCTTCATCGAGATCCGCAACTCGCCAGGCAAGGGCCAAGGGCTTTTCGCAATCAAGGACATCAAAGCCGGCACGCGAATCATCAACGAAGTCCCCCTCTTAAACCTCCGCGAAAACTTCACAACCACGGGCTACATCTACTCGGCTTTGGTTAACATCCCGGAGGAGAAACAGAAGGAATTCTGGAGGATGCGCTATGCGGCCCGTGAAGGTGAAGACCCGGCAAGTTGCATCTTCGAGCAGAATTCTTTTGTGATCAGGGGTGAAGATGGGGAATTGGGGAAGATGGTGTTGGCGGAAACGGCGTCGAAGATCAACCATCATTGTAGCCCTAATGCGGTGGGGAATATGAATTGGTTTACCAACTCTTACACGGTTCAAGGTATAATTTTATGATTTCAAATTGCTCACTTTTACCACTCCCGAAACCGCTTTACCACCGAAATCCCAACTGTTCCCGAAAGTAATTGCAAGCTAACCGAACTCTTACCTAGTAATCGAAGATGTCCCTTTCGGCGCCGAAATCACACTAAGCTATATTGATCTCTTACAACCCTCATCAGGGCGTCAATCCGCCCTCGCAAGATACCAATTCACATGCTCATGCCCCTACTGCTCAACCCATCACAGTTCGTGCGAATTCGTGCAGCAATCTGACGCTCGCCGACGCACGCTCGCAAACCTCCGATTCCAGATTAGCAACCACGTTCCGCTTGCGATCATACGCCATCCGGATAACCTCGCGGCACGCACGCAAGACGAGCTACAGAACCATATGCGGCTGATCTTGCACTTTGTGGACTTTGCGGAGGAGGAGAATCTCGTCAGCTCGTTGGCGTGGGCGGCAGGATGTGGTGCGGAATGTGCGATGCGGATTGAGGATCGCGAGGGGGCATTAACGTGGAAACGCGAGGAACAGAAGGTGGTTAGAAACACGCTGGGCTTGGATACTGCGGAGGGGAATAGAGTTACGGAGTGGTTGATGCATCATCGGGCTGTGGGCGAGCATTGGATTTGGTGGGTGCATTTTGAGGATGTCAATGATCAGTTGTTGAGGTCGAAATTTTTGTGGCCAAAGGCTGGGTCGTGGAGGATGCTGGGGGTTAGGTGATCATGTTATGAATCTCGGGGTGCGAAGAGGAAAGGTCGGATCTGAGGATGTGCTCCCAAGGTTTGTGAGGAATTGACTTGGGTGGTGGAGTTTCTTGAAGGATTGTTATCTCCACTTAGAAGTTTTCCAATTGACGCGGTGTGGATCCAAAATTAGTAGCCCAGTCGAAAGAACGATGTTTAACGTATTGAGCGATAGCAACTCCCGTCGAAGATTAATGGTCTTAGGGATCAAGAACTTAAGATACATAGTTCACGTTTCTATTTGATTGGAATCAGGGTATAATGTCATGTAAAAAATTAAATTCTAGTCATCCATGATCAGATCTACTATAAAGTCTGAACGATAGGGAACTAAAAATCCAAAAAATCCAAAAAAGAGAAAAAAGAGAAAAAAGAAAAGGATCTATCTGTGCATGCTCAATGCCGCGCCGAAACCAGAGGGTCCCTAGCAAAGTCTTACATGTGTAAGACTCAGTCACTACCTAGAGACCTGATCCCAAGTTTCGACCCTGCGTGTCTTCGCAATATCAACAAAGCGCCATCTACCCAAAAAGACAAGTCCAGACGCTCAATACCCATAACATGCCAACACCAACKCCTTTACGCAACATAGCAAAACATAATCAATCGCCACGCTTATTCGATCCGGTACACTTCTCGCCCTTCTTCAACTTGTTCTTCTCCTTCTCCGCCATATTCACTCTCATGAAAGTAATCTCTGGCAAATTTCCCTCCCAATTATCATCCATCACCATTCGCTCCCTCCTCATCAAAATGCGTCTCATCATATCCCGCTGCCTCTCATTAATCATATTTCCATCCAGAGCCATTTGGCAGGTTCGACCCTCTAGTACATTTTCAAGTTGCTCCAGCCTGGCTCCTTCCCAGACGTGTGGCCACAGAAGGAGAATGAGCTTCTCGAGGCCAGGGAAGAGCATGTTCAGTTTCGTGAAGAGCTCGTCCGAATCGTTTCTGACGACTAGACAAAAGGCGTCGTCGATTGGGATAGCGAGAGCGTGAATGGGCATATCGTAGATGTGGAGTTTGGACTGGATGGAGAATTTGGAGATGCGCTCTGGATTGACGCCTGCGTCTTTCAGAGCCAACTCGGCTTCGCTCGCTTCCTGCTTGGCTCTCCATTTCATCATGAGCCGATTATCTGGTGGCATGGGGAGGGAGAAGAGGGTTTTATGGTTGATCTTTTCGCGCTTCAATGCTAAGGTGGTGGGGAGGCGCGTGTTGTGGTAAATGACATCCCGTGCTGGGTGGAGGAAGAATCGGTGGGATAAGCCGCAGCGTTGAGGCCGTTGTATGAGGATATTCTCTTCGTGACCGATGGCGTAAGATTCCCAGTTGACAAGGAAGAGAGGGTTGATTGTAGTTTTGCCCCAGCGGATGAGACGAGGGACCCTTGCAGCTGTTCTGAATATCTTGAGGCGTATCTCCTTTGGGAGTTTCGAGAAGAGGTGGAATTTCTGGGGAAAGATACATTAGCGAACAGATATTTCAGAGAATGAGAAAAGTAAAAGGAGGCAAATACTTTCAAAGTTCTCGGCTTCTTCCCTACACTGCGAGGAACTGGTACAGTATCATTCTCTTTCAAGATATCTGCTCCAGTTGGATGTCCCGTCTTCCTAATTTTAGGAGAACGGGCATCGTCATCTGATTCATTGCTTCGTTTGCGCTTGTCAAGAGAACGAGGGATGAAGGTTCCTGTAATCTTGAAGCGCTTTGTAGAAGGTTCGTCTTCGTCTTCGTCTTCGTCTTCGTCTTCTCGAGAACGCTTTGATCCTGCAAGAGAGCCTTGGGTGGTCTTCTCAGTGAGCTTACTTCGCTTTGATGRAGGCTCTTCATCGTCTGCATCCTCGCGCCGACGCTTGGAAGGGCCTACATCTGTGCTCTCAGTTGACGGATGATCACATTCGCTCTCATCGCTACTCGAGTCATCACTATCGTTGACCATTTTCATAATTACAGCTCTCTTTTCTCGAGCCGCATCATTTCTTGCAATATTTTCCTGACGAGCTGCCTTCTTCGCTTCGCGACGCAAAAGTCGGGCGGCTTTATGCGGGTTCATGGGCTTTCTTGGAGGTGGAGCGGTGCCTGTGAATACTCTACCGCGATCGAACGCCTTCCCAGCTTTAGCACTACGAGATCGACCTAAGAGGGTGTTCTTAAGTTCTTTTTGAAGGGTTCGTGAGACCGAGCTGAGATTCGGTCCACCTGGGCGCGGTGCGGTCCCCAGAAAAGTGTTTCCCGTCTGAAAGGAGCGACAAGGGCCTCGAGTCATCTTGCTGAGACATCTTAGTATGCTTCAACTCAACAGCGTGGGAGAGAACTACCTTATTGAGAAATGACGAGATTGAGGGAAAGGTGAAGTCGAGAATGAATTCGACGGTGATGTCGATGGTGATATTGCCAGGTGTCCGTGAGATAGATAGGAGGACCAGCACAAGAGGTTCTTCAGCGTACTTGAATTTCCTAATGTGTGGCAATAGATGTCAGCGATGGACTACATCTTGAACTCAAGCAAGATCTGCTGGAAAGTGAAGCCATTGATTGTAGCCTCGACATCTGCAAGGGTAGGCCACTCATACCTGATAGACAGAGAGCGGAGCAGGGCAATGGATTTCAAGGCGATTTTCGTAGAATGAAGTGAAATGTAGATGGCTCTGACGTTGTATTCGTTGCTGTGGTTGTGTCCAGATGGTGTTGAGAAGTTGTAGATTGCAGTAAACTGAGAGCGTCGCGAACTCTACCTTTCAGGAAGTCAAACGCGCTAGACTGGAAGGGAACCAATTGAAACGGCCTCAATCCCCATTGTGCAGACGCGCTGGCGTACTACAGTGAATAACATGCGTCGACAATAGCAAGTGAATGCAGGGGTTGGGTCTGCTAAGCGAGGTATTATTCACGACTTAGGTCAAACGGCCAACCGCGCAAAACACCAAGTAACAGGAAGGTCTACGATGACAGGATAACAACCTGAAGACACTAAGGCGGTTTAATCAAAGTTTTCAAAACGCCAATCTGGTGTAATACCCGAAGGAATTTATATAGTAATAAAAGAGATCTATAAGATTTAAGCTAAGTACTAAGTATAGGATATACTTATAATAAGGAATAGACTAAGTACTAAGTTGAATACGGTGCCAAATAAGGTAATAGGTATTACTTACGACAGAACCTCCAAAAGCTGGCAACCTCTTTGCGTCAGCGAGGTTAATAATTATGCAGTAGGAATTGGGGCGCGTCAACGGAAGTGAATATTTACAAGTGCCCAGATGGCATTTGAATACATAGTGTGATATAGATCTCCTAAGTCGTCATAAATTTGTGATCTATAAATTGCCTTGATTTCCTGAAAACCTATTCCCAAATGCAACCCATGGAGCCCATTCATGTTCCCACATCATGCATTACCAGCCTGTGGTTTCTTTTCATTAAATTCTAATATCGTGCCGTCCGGTTAAAAAAATACACTTCGTTTCTTCTGGACCTTCTTTCCACCACTCAAGGAACTAAAGAAGCCACTCGAACTTGCACCTCCCTGCGCGGGGGCCTGTAGGTACGGGCCTTGTTCAGTTCGGCCAAGCCAGCTATTTAACGAGGGATGAGGTTGTTGCTGTTGCGGGCTTGAATTGACCGAAGAGGTGCTTAGAGGTCTTTGTACTGGTGGAGGCTGCATGTGAGGAGCGCTCTGAAATTGAGAAAGCTGATGCGATGGATACTGTTGAGGTGGTTGCTGACCAATAGAACCGGAATGTGGTCGCATAGGTAGATTCGGCGGAAATTGGACACGATTCGGAGGTGGTGGTAACTGCTGGACGCCATATTGCTTCTTCAGGCGTTCAGTCTCTCTGGCCACTTCAGCCTCTCTTCGCTGACGCTCCTTGTCCTCTTCTTCGAGCATCTTCTTTATCCTCTTCTGCTCTTTGCGATCGGCTCTTTCTCTCTCTTTCTCTTCGGCCTCGACCATGGCTTTCAGTCTTGCGGTCTCAGCATCTATCTCCCACTGAGTTCGCGGATTAGTTGGAGCTGGTCTGCTAGCCACTGATTGCGGTTGCTGCTGTCTATAAGGTTGACGAGGAGGTATTTGTGAAGACGGAACGTTGTTTCGTGGCGGGCTGGAAGACATCGCTCCAGTCATCATGGGGATGGGAGGACTGCTATTCTTACGGCCCCCTCCAATTACTGGCACGCTGTCTTTTCGTCTCGGATTCGCGGCGGTGGATGGTGAGCTAATGTTGAACAGTTCCCGACTAGCATTGAAGAATACGTCCTTAATGACTACAGACCCTAACATTAACACTACCTCCAGCCCCTTGAAATCTTCCACATCAACGCGATGCATGTTTGGCTCATACAGCGTCAGTGAAGTTTGGTCCTTGCCATTCTTAAACATTGCAACAATGATATCAGGTTCCTTGTTCTTCTTGCCCTCGGCCAAAGGTTTCCCGGACAAGTAGCACGATATATCCCTCGACAACTTCCCGTCTTTCTTCCATTTGAATCCAATCTTAGGCGTCACATCCGAAACAGCAGGATCGTCTTGAGTACGGTCAAGAGATGAACCGGAAGGCCGTCGAAAAGTGTTTTGTGGCATCTCAAACTCCCAATATGCGGAACTGTTCCATTTCCCCTCTACTTGTCGAATAGTGACTTGTTGGTCGGGATTGTAAAGCTGAATTGTGAATTTGTTTGGGACAATAGGTACTGGCGGAGGTGGTATACCATTCTGTGCTCGGATCTCAGCTTGCGAGAGCGTTGGTTGTGTCCATTCTGGCTGGACTAGAACCTCAGCGTACAGCACATCAGGGCTGTATGAGTCGTATAGAGCGACCGCGTAGCAGTTCTTCGAAGCTGGAAGCGAAGGATCTGGACGTCGAAGAGAATATTCCGGGCTGAGTTCGGAAGCGTTCTGGGTGAGGTAAATCGTACTTGACAGAGGATTGTCTGATGTTGGGGCTTTGATGTAGAAGGTCGGCAGGTTCTCGTCCAACATCTTGCTTTTGCGCGCAGGTGCTAGATGTGAAGAAGGTTGTTCCAGGTTAAGGAAGTGGGTGGGATGATGTGGCAAGCTTGAATAGGTCGAGAGCTATGTAGGTGAAAGTTTTGGATGTTCGTGAATGGTAGCTAGCATAGGAAAGGTCATGATCGTCAAAAGATTGAACCCAAAAGATCTGATGAGTTCAGAACAAGAATATTTGTTGTGCTGCGCAGTCCGGCTCGTATAGTGCAACGCAGAGCTGACGAGTCAACCAGAAGACAATGAGGCTGAGTAACTTTCGCTAAGTCTGTACTTCGAGGATGTTTCCTTCGTCGCGGAAACTTGTGGTGACGTTAGACACAGCGGGCTGATGATTGGTTCCGATGTTTCTATTCTGAGCAAGGCTGACCCCACGGCTTCATTGAGATCCACGGCTCCGGGTCGGAGCCGGCTGACGCCAAGTGCACGCAATGTCTCGCTAGCCTAAAGATGAATTAACATTTGAGATATATCAACTCCATCGTGAGCTTTACGACATTAGACACGATTACTCATGGCCGTTCATTGCTGAGCATAAGGAACGTTAGATGTGAGCTGGCTGCCCAAACTTAGCTACGTCAAATCAGTATCGACTCATCACCACAGCACTGTCTGAGCCTGTTGCTCTCCATGGGATTAACCTGGCTGGCTACCAGTGTTACCGGTATACAGCAGCTATGCTTCAGTCAATGTAGCTCGCAAGAAGATCGCATCCAACCCCAGCATCTATCCGAGTCATGTTCAGTCTTTCAAAGGATGTTATTAATCTCAGTCGTAGATAGGGATTTGCTAACTACAGCCAAGTGCCAACCATCTTTCATATGGCCTTCCATTGCATTAAAATATAATATGATTAGGGGGATCTTCGATGATCTTCAATTGCCCCTTGTGTATGTCGATGTTCCCTGCCCTCCCCGACGCTATGCAATTCATACATCTGGCTCATCTCCAACACGACAAAAGGGCTCCAGTCCCGTCGAGTCAAAATCATATATACATCTGAGCCTTTTGAAACATCATCTACAAAACAAACTAAACATCCTTGGAACGGGTAAGACGTGATTTAGACAATTCCTGTTTTTCTGTTGAGAATCTCACTAGGCACTCGAGAGCCGCGCGATATCTGCACTTCGTCACCCGGATGGAATTTGAAGACCGGATCTTCGCTCAGGTTCCGTTGATGGATTAGTGGGGTTGGGTATTGTCCACCCTGAAGAGGCAAAGGTATTGCGGGAACACTAGGAATATTTTGGTCGGGGACTTGTTGCACACGTCCGGCTTGCTGAGCTACCCATGAGTTTACTGTCCTAAAGCGTGGTGCGGAATCTTCAGATGTCGTGGTGTAGACAGTATCCCTATCACCTCGACGCTGCTGTTCGGGGCTTTGCATCCATGAAAAAGTCCCGGGGGGTCGAGACTGACGATATCCTTGCATAGGTGCATTTGGATTTGCCGGGTCCGGTATGATAAGTCCATCACCAAATCCGGACGACAAGGAAGACATGTAACTCATATGGTTCGTTTGGGTTTGGTCGCGACTAAGAGAGGTGTTTTGTGTGACCGATAGACTATTTAAGTCTGGTGCCTGTCGAGTAATTACGGTATTGCGTCTGCCCGTATTACTGTAAGAAGCTTGAGGGTCAGGTATTGGGCTCTCCTGAGGAGAGAACACCCCATAAGGTGCTGCACTCCTCATCAAAGGTTGGCTGGAGGTTGGAGACTCCGCACGTGACATAGCAGCAGTCGTTTCGGAAATTGCTAACGGCGGTAGAATGGCTGGTGAAATGCTGGGTGCGAAACTACCAGCATATTGTCTACCGTCCGGATGTTTCTTCTCATCCGGAGGAAATCCATATGCACCATCCCCGTCATAATGTGGTAGAGTTTCTGAACCAGCGCGGCTATTCTTTCGCCAACCATACATTCCTCGGGAGCCTCCTCTGCGGACCTTCCGATTCCTGACTTTACCAAACACGTCGACACCTTTCATCCGCACCAGTAGAAAAATCGCTGCGAGTATGATAATGAAAGCACCTATAGATTATTAGTGACCACTAGATATATCGACTCGCCCTTATTGACGTACCTATGGCCCCAATGGCGATTAGGAACCGCTCAGCAGTCGGCGATAGTGCGTCACTCTTTTTACCCTTGTTGTGGTTCGGGGACTTAGGAGGCTCCATATCAGGGACGCTAGTAGGAGGTGGCAAGATCGCACTTAAAGGCGTCACCATGAGGGTTTCAGTCATTGTGGTAGCGGGAGTCGGTGAATTATATGGCGGAGTTAGACTGTCTGTCGGATCTGGTTCAAGTCCTTTCCGAGGCTGGCTTGAAGACAGTGCTGAAGAGGGTAAGACAAGTGCCGGCGCCGGTGCAAACTTTGTAGTTGTCATCATGGATATAGATGGTAGAGGTGACTAGCTCGGATTAGCAAAATAAGAGCAGAATTCCTGTAATGCTTCTTACTGAAGACGCAGATGTAATTGGAGGCTCAGAGGGCGACGAAGACGATTCAGGAGCTGAACGCGTTGGCGGCGCAGCGGCTGCTGGAGCAGGTGGAGGAGCGGAAGTTAAAATTGACGGTGCAACTAGGGAAGAGGAGACAGCTGCTGGCGGCATCGTCGTAGTGACGACTATCGTTGTAGGAGAGGCATCGGCGGTCGACACGATGGTCGTTGGGAATGGAGGCGGAGGCGGAGGCAGAAGCGGAAGTGGTCTATTGGGGCTTTTTGGCTCTTTCGACTCCTTCACGTTTATATCGTCGCTCTTGTCGTCGTCGTCGTCGTCGTCCTTTTTCCTGCTCTTCCCTCCGCCGTCGCCATCCCCACCTCCATCACCTCTATCCACTCCACCTCTACCTCCACTATCCTTCCTTCGCCCGTTCTTGCCATCGGAATCACGATCCCGCTTGTCTAGTCGTCTCAGCGTCATGATTGACAAACTATTCCGCCGTTTCGAGTCCCCTATCGAGACCTTCGATGCTTTTTCCAACGGTGCCATTGTCTTATTCATCCTCCGCTAATCACAGACGACACCAAGCCGAGGGGACGCCAGCGGTGGAAGGTAGAAGCATCCGCCGATGCCCTTTTCAAATCCTGTATTCAAGGAAGACGGTCAACAATTCCAAGAGACATATACAATGAAAGCATCACCAAGAAAAACGAACGTCACGAGCCAGTCGTGTGAAGAAGAGAAGATGGTGCAAGGCAAGAAAAGAATGATGTAGGCAAGGAAGAGTACGAAGAGGTGAGGAAGAAAGACAAGAGTAAGGATGGAGATCACCCTGGGCAATCAAGCGGGGACGGTTCGATCAACTTGGATCACACCCATGGGACATGACATGACATGCCTTTCCTTCCAGGTTGCACCTCAGTCCTGACCAGTCCGTCCCCGTTTATCTCATAAATCAGACCCTAGTTTGTCAGAAAGCACTCGGGGGTGTGGGTCGGATAGGGCTGGGTAACATACAGTAACCCGAGCTTTATATACGTGC